>RJWJ010043683.1:0-12494 GCA_004363605.1 Indri indri | reverse complement strand
GCCGGGCGCGGTGGCTCACGCCTGTAATCCTAGCACTCTGGGAGGCAGAGGCGGGCGGATTGTTTGAGCTCAGGAGTTCGAGACCAGCCTGAGCAAGAGCGAGACCCTGTCTCTACTAAAAATAGAAAGAAATTAATCGGACAACTAAAAATATATAGAAAAAATTAGCCGGGCATGGTGGCACATGCCTGTAGTCCCAGCTACTCGGGAGGCTGAGGCAGAAGGATCACTTGAGCCCAGGAGTTTGAGGTTGCTGTGAGCTAGGCTGATGCCATGGCACTCACTCTAGCCCGGGCAACACAGCGAGACTCTGTCTCAAAAAAAAAAAAAAAAAAAAAAAAAAAAAAAATAGATCAGAAAGTTGAGAAGGGCTATGAGTCTTCATTTTTGTGACTTAAGTCAGGTTTTTTGATGCCATAACTAGAAATCTTTGTATTATAATGATCAAGTAAGATTCTAATAGGCCACCTATTTCATTGCTAGGGTAATGGTGATCAATTAACCATTGCCAAAGATATCCAATTCTGGCTACCAGTGTGTTCCTGCTGGTTTTACACTAACTGCACCTTTCTTGTCTTTAGGGCTTAAGTGCTGTCACCTAATCTTTTCCAGCCTAAGATCCCATCATGCTCTTTGAAAGTAATTTATCCATCTCAATGGAACCATCTCCCCTGGACAACGTTACCTATAAAGGAACATGTCTTAGTCCATTTGTGCTGCTATAACAAAATACCTGAGGTATTTTGTTAGGTAATTTTGAAAAAAACAAAAACTTATTTTTCCCATTCTGGAGGCTGTGATTCCAAGATCAAAGTGCTGGCATGTTTGTTGTCTGGAGAGGCCCTGATCTCAACATACAAAATAGTGCCTTGTTGCTGTATCCTTTGGAGGGGAAGTATGCTGTGTCCTTACATGTCAGAAGGGACAGAAGTGAAAAAAGGTGAACTCCCTCTGTCAAGCCCATTTATATGGTAACTTAATGCCATTCATGAGGGTGGAGCCTTCATGACTCAATCACCTACCAAAGGCCTCCCAATACTGTTGTATTGGGAATTAAATTTCAACATGAATTTTAGATGAGGCAAAAACATTTAAATCATAGAAAAACATTTCGAAAGTAAAGGTATTCTCCCCACTAATACATTTTGCTATGTCTTAATGAAAAGAGTGTCTTTGGGGTTGTCTCAGAGAATGTAGTTGAGAGGTAAGGATTCAGAGTGCACATGGTAAATCAACTATGACATTTTTATCTCCCTAAGATGTTGGATTCCTTCTTTGACATCATACCAAGGAAGCTTTTACCTTTAAACCTCATTGAATATAGCAACTGAGATTGAATAAGTGAGTTTTGAAGCCTTTTATCGCTATGTAAGTTAAGATATTAAATCCAGAATCTCTACTAAGTTCCTCTGTATCAAGGAACTTCACATGAACTGGTATTGTATCCCATTCTCTTTGGTGACACACTTACAATCCATACTCACATATATTTTCTACATTTACATTGGGGAAATATTTATACACATGTTCATATAATAAATGTGATATATACATGCATACTTGATATTATATACATATATAATATCTCTGAAGATGCTTTGCAAGGCTTGGCAATTAGTCACGTGTGTGAAAAATCTGGGAACAGCTCAGAAATTCACATCTTTTCATTTACTCTCCCTCTTTCCTTTACTCACTTTCTATTCTCACCTTCCCGGGATTATATTCCTAAATAAAGAGTGAACATGCACACTTTTGCCATGGGCTTTGTTTCTAAGAAACCTGGGTTAATACAGTGGGCAACAGGTACTTAAAATGTTTTATCAGTAAACAAATAAATACATTAATGAATCTATGAATCACTAAACAATTTATTACAGAGTTCCTACTGTGTCATGTATTGTGAAAGTATAAAGAATTCAAAAATAATTCAAACATGAGTTTTTTCTTATGATTTCATCATTGTTAAAAAGAGATAAGGCATGTATACAGATCATGATGCTAAGCATTATTATAGATTGAGACAGAGTAAGTTTAAGGCAATTAAGAGGCAGAGGAGGGAAAGAAACAAAATTTCATTAATTCACATGTTAAAGACACCTGTATGATGCACTTAATGTAAGGGGACAATGTGCACAGCTGGAGATTTAAGAATAAAAATGTGGTTTCTCTTCTGAAGTTTCTCACATCATTTGACAGCTACATTCTAGCATAAGACTTAAAATAGAGGTCTGCATTGAATGTCATTGGAGCTGGAAGGAATGGCACCTAATGTAGCTGGTGTAAATTGGTGAAAACTTCACAGAGGAAAGTCCCAAAAGACTAGTCCAAACTGGCAGGCATTCCTTGAAAAGTATAGAACTGATGGACCAGAGGAGGACCACGAGGGACAGGAGTTCACGTATTGTGAGTTATGAAGGCAGATTTGTAGAAAAAAATAAGTTTACTGAATCACACTATAAGCTTACCACTATGCTAGGCTGTTGGGATTCTGCTATCTGTGTAATGGATAACTAATAAAAAAAATTTAGGGAAAGTGACATCACCATAAGAAATCTCACTAACTGGAAGATAACTATAAATAGATGTGAAGGAGCAAACATTAAGGTAGGGAAAGCAGGCTTTTGTGGTAATGAATTAGTTAGGCACCTGTAACTAAGGGGGTCTGAGAAACATGAGACAAGTGGATCTCAGAGATTTTAGAAGATTGAATCGATAGAACTTGGCAACCAATTGTGCATGTAAGGGGTGGGCATGGAGTGTCAGAGTTGAGAGTAAATACCAAGTAAAGACAGATCTCTGGATTTACTGCTTAGAAGATGTGAAATAATGGAAATCATCAGAGAAGGTCCTATGTTAGAGATGACACTGAACTGAAGCCTCAAAGACCAAGTGTTGGTGATTCCCCATTGTTTTTCCTGAAGCTCAGTGGTGTTTCTTTAACATCCTTGTAAGTTCACTGAGGACAGAAATAGTATAGTAAACACTTAGGGAATCAAAGTCACCCCTGAATAATGGTTATTATTATTTTTTAGTTGGTTATTCTTGACTACTTGGACTTTAGGCCTTCTCAGGGAAACAGAGTTAGGAGAGGGTTTAGTGGCATATCCAGAGCTTATGTGTAGGTGATAAGCCCCAGGAAAGTAATGAGAAATGATTGGGTAAGATTAAGGGTAAATGGCAGAGTCAGGAGTTGGACTAGGACTGCACAGATTCCAATGCTTATGGTCTTTTGCCAACACTAACTCTCTCTTAAGTGAAAACAGATTCACCAGCTGTTATAACTCCTGTTTTTAGTACTAATATTATTATCATGCTCAACACGAGTGCCCAAAGGGATTTCTAGGAGTTAGGCATGTTGCAGGAAGTCAAAATTACAGATTTTACACACTGCTGCAGGCTAGTTGTATTCTTCCATCTCCTTTATGGTACATAGTCTCTACAGATGGGCAAAGCCTTTCTTTGTATACACTGCATCAGAAGTAGCCCAGTTAGTCAGCAAAGCTCGTATGCTAAAGAGACATCACTAACACAAGAACAAGTCATGGTTCAGAGCTGCTTAATCAAATCTAATTAGCTGACTTGCTAATTGATCCCAGGAGCAATCACCATTTGACCTCTGGTAAAAGGGCTCAATACATTCAAACTCCTCTGGAGACAAATGAATAGAAACTCTGTTGGTTGAAACCACATAATTCAATTAACCCATTTAGTGAATTCAAAGGTTAGTAAAATCATTCAAGTGTATATTGAGTGTCAAGAAGAAACTGAATTGAAATTTATCTTTTCCTTGTACTTTCATAAATACTGTAGAGATTCCAAAACCCTATGTGCAAACTTCAAAAAATGATAACATAAAATAAGGTAGGCGTTGATCTACATCAGAAGGTATTCCTTATTAGATTCCCTTTCCTTCCTTTCTTCCCTCCTTCCTTTTATCATATTGTTTAATTTTCAAAATTCAGCAAGCCCACATTTTTTTTGGTAATAAAGGCCTAGATTAACCCATCAATGTAAAAAAAGCATTAGAATCTATAAATATCCAACATTACAAAATAAAAAGATAAAATACAATTGCCAAAATACATGGCAGACAATAGATTAGTATGTTTCATATGTAAAAACCCTTTTTTACTGCTCAATGTGGAGTCATAAATACATAATATAAAAAAGTAAAAGTCATGAATATGAATATTGATTTATAATAAATAGAAATATCCAACAAAATATGTAAAATGCATTCTTTTAAATCCTCATTAAAAATGTGCAAATTAAAGCATCCCTGAGACCATACTGTATCAAAGGGCTATGTCACTTTAAGTTTTTGCTGTGTTAACAAATTACCTTCTAGATAGATTCTACCAGTTTGCAGGGGCACCAAAAATATACACAAGTTCCTATTTCCCACACAAACTTAAGTACCAGTGTTCACATGGAGATATTTACTTTTTTATCAATTTTGAGGTAAAAACAGTAGGTCACAAGTAACCTTCTACACAACATGATAGCATTTTGTGAATTAAACCAAAAATTCAGATATATAGGTTAAAAGGACCAAGAAAAGCTAATAATGTTTCTGAGTGATAGGATTCTAGGTATTTTTAAATGTATTTTATTTATTTACCTTAATTTAATCCAATATTTTAAATAAGCAAATCTTAGTTTTGGAATAAGAAAACTTGTGTTTTTTGTTGGAGGATTTGGTGGGGGGGGAAGCTGATAGTAATGTTGACAAATATCTCTGGAATCTCAGTTACCCTCCTCTCATCATGGTTTCACTGGCCATCTCTCACTTTGCTCTGTCTTGATTGTCTAGTTTTTGTCTGGCCCTGAACAAGGACTTTGATTTTTCTCCTCAGATACTTTTAGATTTTTGAAAGCACAGTCTCAGCAGCGAACCCATAATACATCCTCATCTTTCCTGCTCTCTCTCATTTCTCAATGGTGATCCCCTAAATTGACTCAGTCTCTTCACAATCAGTAGAGCATCACACTAAACAACCAGAACAGAAATATAGAAAGAAAGCAGCAAGGAGAAAAGTAATTTACTTTTTGACTCTACAGAGAGAGAGTTGGAACTTATAGAGTAAAATGTAACTGTGTAAGGATTCGACTCAATATTTTCTTCCACAAATAAGTTTCATTAAACTGAGATAAACTATCTCAAGATACTCAGGTTCAACACATACCAGAATATAAATATGTTAAGGGCTTACACTACCGGACATGTGGGTTTGTAGTCTTATGTTTATTCTTGACAACCGTCTGTATGTTAAGCATGATCTCCACGTACCAGTACAGACAGGGAAGTTCAAAATTGTGGAAGGATTCATTTATGGTTACTGCATAAGTAACAAAACCAGAATTCTATGGGAGTCAGGAAATACTCTTTCTTTTCCCTCCTCCACAAATAATTCCATAACAGAAGTAAGTACCAACACAGTAAATGTGAGGCTTAGATGGCAAAACAAACACAACCCACAAAATACAGTGTAAGCACTAACAGAATAAAAATAAGGAAAATTATTAAAAAGTTCGAGAGCTTGATAGCAACATCAGTGAAAATGGGACTGGCAGGGGAAGTCTTCACAGAAGGAGATGGGACCCGGTTCTGTCACTCCCTGTATTCGTTTCCGAGAGGTATCAAAACAAATGATCATGGACTGAATGTTTTAACAACATAATTTATTTTCTTGCAATTCTGGAAACTAGATGTCCAAGATCAAGATGTTGGCAGAGTTGATTTCTCCTGAGGCCTTTCTCCTTGGCTTGCAGGTGGCCGTTTTCTCCCGCATGTTCACGTGGTCTTCCCTCTGTGTGTGTCTGTTTTAATCTGCTCTTCTTGGCCTTCTCATGTTGGATTAGGGCTCATGCTAATGACCTCATTTTAATTTAATTACCAATTTTAAAAACCTACCTCCAAATATAATTGTATTCTGAGGTAATGGGGGTTAAGACTTCAATATGTAAATTTTGAAGGAAAAAAACTCCTCACATGATGCTTCTTTTCTATGTGGGAGAAGGTACAATACTTCTAATATTTCTCTTTTCTAAAGAAAGTTTCTAAGATTTTATCCCCAGCACATAACAGTCAGTGAATCACTCTCTCAATCAAATAAACATTTAATTATGTGTTGTTTTTCATATAGATCATTTCACGCTGCATTATATTTCAGTATTATTTATTTTCAGTCTTTCTCATCAAAGTTGCAATTCCTTGAGGATGTTCTCTTTAATTCCTAGAATAGTGCAAGTACACAGAAGAGTATGTGATGAGTAGTTGTGGACTAAAGAAATAAAAAATTAAAATAATTCATAGTAAAATAAATGGAAATATGTTGAAAGAGTCCTAAGGAAGTCATTAATCTGTCCTTGATTTTATCTGTCCCCATCTGGACACAGGCCTTAGCAAGCTAAGGGTGGATACCAAAATTAAAGGATGGCCACTAGTAGAAACTCGAAATTGAGAAGGGAGGCCCTGTGTGCTATGTACAGCTCAAGGGTATCCACCATGTTTATTTTGTTTACAAATACATATTCAGAATCTAGTATAAGTCACAGAAAATAATGTCTTTTCATCAATAAATGAATGCAAAAATGAATGAATTAACAAGTAAGGCAAAAGAAAGAACAATGAAAGAGAGGAGGAAGAAGCAATCAGAGGGGTTGGAAAATTTGCAGAAAGGTGGCACTAAATAGCCTTTCTCTTTAATGATCTGTATTTATATCTACTGTTACCAAGTTCTGCCACACAGTCCTAATAGAATCCAAAGTCTGAGAAGCCCTGACTTGCCTAGATGTCCTTTGCAAGGGTTCAGGAGGTGGCTGGCATAATTATGTGAAATCTTGCCTTCCTCGTCCACTTTATTTTGCTCATACCTACCTGATCTAGGCTTCAGGTTTCTGAAATAAGCATGTTGGAGGAGTTCCATGGCAATCTCCCTGGAGACAGAGTGAGGATTATTAACATACCTTTGGAAATAACAGTTCTCAGACATTGTAACTCACATTAATGTATAATATCCCGACCGCTCCCTCTGCTGATGGGAATGCAATGTACTCACCTTGGTTTATTATAAAAGCATTAAAATGTGCTCTGTTGGTTAATCACACAGACACTTTCATCTGTTTGGGGGGGTTTGAGTTGTTTTTGTAGAATTTAATTGTATTCTTTTTGAACTTTACCTTCTAGAAGAATCTGGGGCATTTGGGGCTGGATCTAAGCCACACATGTCTCTGTCAAATGTATTTTGGCAGATTAGAACCTCACTTTCAAAGCTCCTTTCAGAACCATGAAACTTTATTTAATCATCACGCACCTACTATGTGCTATATAATGAGAGAAACATGAAGAACTTGACTGTTTGCAATTTCTTCCCTAAACTTCAAAACAATTCGGTGATAGAAAGGAAAAATTTAATGCATCAGTTTAACAGATGAGAAAACTAAGGTTCAGGAAGGTTCATTGATCAACTCAAGTGCATGTTTCCTTTTTCTTTCTCCTCCACTCTCTTGACATTCAGGCATTTCATTACATGATGAGGGCCCATTGTTTCATAAATACTTGGGTTTTTTCCTCTGTTTCTGTTTATTTAACAATTACATTATAATTATATATTATAATTATTAAATGCATTATTATGTCAAAACAATTATATAATGATTGTAAAGTCAGAGGTCTGAGAGCTCTGAGAGAAGCTGAGTTGGGAGGATTAATTCCTTGGCCATTTCAATGTGTTATAAAGATATTTGAAAATTTGTAACACTTTAGATGTTCTCTAATATCTGTTTATCCCTGTTCCAGCTACTCCCAGTTAACATGTAAATTTAGAAGTTTGTCAGATTTCTAAATACCTTATTTCATTGGAGTCTCATAGCTTTTTGATTTAGAAAAGATGAATAAAACTCTTCCTCTAGATTTCAGTTGAAGACATTGAAACTCAGTGAATATTAAGTGATTATTCAGAGACGTAGGGTGAGATATTCAATTTAGTAGTGATAAATCCTTTTCAGATGTAATATTTGGAAAATATTATTTTAATGCCTACATATAACATGGAATTCTCTAATCCAGAGGTTGAAAAATGTTTTCTGTAAAGGGATAAATAATAAATATAAGGTCTCTATCACAGTATTCTGTCGTTGTAACATAAAAGTGGCCATAGGCAATTCACAAAAAATAAGTGTAGCTACATAGTACAAACAAAAAAGCTTTATTCACGGACATTGAAATTTTTACCATTACATAATTTTCATGTGCCAAAATACACTATTTTTTTAATTGATTCTTCAACCATTTAAAATACAGAAACTGTTTACAGGTCATACAAAAACAGGTGACAGGCCAAATTCAGCCCATGGGCTGGCCTTTGCTGACCTCTTATCTAAATCTTAGACCTTTAACATAGAATAAATCATACCAAAATCTCCCTGACCTTTTAGAGCTTACATTCTACTAGGAATAAGTGCAGTAAGGAAGAAATAGGTCAAACATAAAAGAGATATTCAACAAAATAGGAAAAACTTGGAACTTAAGCAGAGAATAATGGGCATGCAGATTCACCCCGGCATGGGCATGGATTTGCACATGACCTTGTGGATGTAGTCATTTCTGTTGGGGGTGCAGGATTGGAGGGTGTGGAAAAAGTGAGGTTACGGAATGGTTTAAGAATAGGGCTAGTGAAAATGCAATTACAAATTTCTCCGTTCCTGTGCTTCGTTGTGCTTTGCTATACTGTAAGCACCTGCCGTTACTCTGAATTTTTGTAAAAGTCTACTACACGTATTGCGCTATTATGAGTAGTGTTTTGTAGAATTGAAGGTAAAGGGCTACAATCCACATTTAGGTCAACACACTGCAGTCAAGAAATGGGAGCAGCTGCCTAAAGTGAGCCTTATGAGAGGATTCAATAGAAGCTGAAAACCAGTGCTCAAAAAATCTAGGAGTAAAGTTTTCCCCATTCCTCATCAAATCAAAAATTAGATATTGGCATGGCAATGGAGATTCTCAAGAAATGTGAGAGGAAGTGAATTGATTTTTATATGACTCTTAAAGGATAGGAGACTATTGCTAATATATGAGTTACGTAGAAAATATTTTTTTCTTTTATGTAGGCATTTTCTTTTTTTTTAATTTTTTATTTCAATATATTATGGGGGTACAAATGTTTAGATTACATATATTGCCTTTTACCCCACCTGAGTCAGAGCTTCAAGCGTGTCCATCCCCCAGATGGTGTGCACTGTACCCTAGGTGTAAATATACCTGTCTCCTCCTCCCCACTCCCACCTGCCTGACACCCGATGAATGTTACTACTATATGTGTACATAAGTGTTGTTCAGTTAATACCAATTTGACGGTGCGTACATGTGGTGCTTGTTATTTTCATGCTCTTGTTTCAGCCTTTCAAAATTCAGTGTGGTACCTGGGACAAATGCCTCCTTTGTATATTATAGATAATTCTTTCATTATTACTCTGGTACTCAAATATTTACTGAAATGTATGCTCCATAAAGCAAGGTATTTTTATTTTGTTTTGTTTGTTTGTTGACTGTTTTGTTAACTTCTGGATCCCCAGTGCCTGAACCAGTGTCATAGAAAGCACTTAATAAATATCCTTAAATGAACAAAAGAATGAATGAATGAATGAATGGGCAAAAGAACAAATAAATAGATTAAATGGGGACCCAGTTAGAAAATTCCTTAATTGCTACTTTTTGAATTGAAATAAGGGTAATGCCCAGGTTTATTTATTTTATACACACACACACACACACACACACACACACATTTTTTTTTTCTCCATGAGATTTCTTCTGTGCCAAAGAAAGAGATCAACTTTTGAGATTTTGTAAAGGCATGATGTTCTCTAAGGAAGCTATATCTCTTTGTGTGCAGAATGCTGCACCATGAGAATGCATCCCATTGTTGCATTATAGTCTTGGTGTCTGTAGCTGTTGCCTCTCTGAGAAGTTTCTGGCAAAAGTGCAACATCAAAGAATTGATGGAAATCTTAGGACTTGGCATTTCCAAGTCCCCATTTTCTGTTATTATTTCTGCATCTTCGTCTAAGCAAACCAATTGGTTTCTCCATTCTAATTCATGGTGGTCGTTAGGGTTGTGGAGACTACAAGGCAATAGAGAAAATACTGTTTAATTTTACCTCTTTGCTCACCTAGATGTAGACAGGGAGACAGGACTTGGACAGTGACTTGGACCCTTTCTCAAAGTCTGCTCTCTCCCTTATCCTAGTATGAACTCACTGGAGACGGGCCACACATTATTCCCTTTTGCTTTTCAGGATTTAGTACAGAGCTTGACACAGGTCCATTAGAAACAAACATGTGTTGATTAGATTTAAAGTAGTAATTTCCTCTCATACTCTAAAACTTTACCATTGGCTTGATAATGAAATTTTAAGTAGATGCCCATATTGAAGAATCTTCTGATTTAAAACTCTTAATTAATACAACCATTAATAATGAGTCCTCAAAGTTTTATAGAAGAAGGGAACACTTAAAATACTGCCAAAATGATTCTAATAGAGTTGAAATTTATGTGTGGAAATATATCCCTGTAAACACACACACACACACACACACACACACACACACACACACACAAGGTTAACAAATCTTTAATAATAGTTATCTATGGGGCAGATGCTGGGCCAGACCCTGGAGCCCAATCCAGTGAAGACCGCCTGGTCTCTGTTCTTAAAGAAATTCTAGCGCAGGGTTAGAAATAGAAAGTGTGAAATGAATCACAGAAGTAAGTATCAGAGCATAGATTTTGATAAGTGTTATAAAGAAAAATAACAGGCATGTGTAAGAAAGCATAATATACAAAGTTTAGAGAATGACTAGGGAAGACTCTCTCTCAGGAAGTCTCACATAAGCTAAACTTGAAAGAAACATTGGTAAGAATTACCTAGTTATTTACTAAACTATACTGCGGGTTCAGTCAGAGAAAGATCTTACCTTGGGAGCCTTAAAACATACAAATTTCATTCTTCCGCTCTTTTTTTATTTACCTTAAATAAATCCTCAATTATACTTTCTTGATTGTTAAATCAAAGCATACTCTGACTCTGTGCCTTGATTTCCTATCCTGTAAGAAATGTGATTAATTATAGTAACTAATTTTTATATTTTCAATAAGGATTATGAGTTAATACACAACGAGAGCTTAGAACTGGTCAATGTGGCGTTTAATAAATTGTAGAAGTTCTTGATGTTTTTATCTTCATCAGTGAACAAAATCTCTATCATATTTCTTCTACATATTGATTAAATTTACACTGAGAATGAGGATTCCATGTCTTTCTCAGATGAGCAATGCTCAGTTGGACCACTTCTCTTCTGATGGTGTTGCCTGACTTCTCTATCCCATGCAAAGAGTCAAACCAAGAGTTAAAGAATGTGCAAAGAGACAGTGTGGTTAGTCATTTTCACTGAACCTGAACCAGAGGGCAGCCATAGTGGAGAGTCCCAGAGTGCCTCCAGGTGAGTACCAATTGTGTTGTGTTGAGGGAGTAATGGCAGACTGAGCAAGAACAGCCTATCCTCAGTAGGTTTGAAGTCACGTACACATTGGGGGAGGATCACCAATCAGGATATGCATCTACATGGATTTGAAGAGGTGTAAACAGAACAAAAATTAAAAATCTAAATAGCTCTAAAAGGATCCTCAAGATGTGGGTCAATAATAGCCATTTGCCAATGCATCACTTAAATGTAAAAAGCTCCGAAGGAAGTTGGGAGCAGATCTTTAGGGATAAATAAAAATTAGCTAGACAAAGAACAAAGACACCATTGGAGAAACCATTTTTGGGGTCTATAACTGCACAAGCCAAAGCCCAGAAGGTGAACAAAACATTGTAGATTCAGAGAAGAAAAATTAATGTGGCATGCCTTGAGGATGTGATACAAGGTAACAAAACAGACAGAGATGAGGCTAGAGAGGCAGACTGGGGTTAAGTAATGAGGATTCTTGTTTGTTGTGCTAAGGATCCCATTAGGTCAAACACTACAAAAACATCCTGTTGAGAATTCTATTGTCAGTTTTCTCTCAGAGTGATTGCCAGCTTCTCATTCAAATAGACAGGAAGAGCTGAAGATACAGAATTGGATGTTTGCTTGACTCCGAGGAGATACTCATAGGGGCAGCTCACAGAAATAGTGGCACAGCTGAAACATCCCAATGGGAACACACACACACACACACACACACACACACACACACACACACACATGACCCCAGGCTGATTAACCACAAAATGATATCTCTAACAATGGCCAAGAAACACTTGGGAATTAGCTAATTAGAATACATTTCACAGGATGTTCAGGGTTTCGGGTTGCACATTTGCATCTTTCAAAGGTATAATTATGTCAGATAATATACCCTGTGCTGGAGTTTTTACATAAACACTTGTGGTTTAGTTCGGAGTTATCTCTACTGCATGGAGCAGCGGTTGGGAGAAAAATATAAGCT
>RJWJ010043682.1:0-12495 GCA_004363605.1 Indri indri | reverse complement strand
ACCAGCCTGAGCAAGAGCGAGACCCCGTCTCTACTAAAAATAGAAAGAAATTAATCGGGCAACTAAAAATATATAGAAAAAATTAGCCGGGCATGGTGGCGCATGCCTGTAGTCCCAGCTACTCGGGAGGCTGAGGCAGGAGGATCACTTGGGCCCAGGAGTCTGAGGTTGCTGTGAGCTAGGCTGACGCCACGGCACGCTAGCCCAGTCAATGGAGTGAGACTCTGTCTCAAAAAAAAAAAAAAAAAATTTAAAAAGCTTTAAAAGATGTACCTATTAACTGCAATATGTAGACCTTGTTTGCATACTGATTTGAACCAATGTTTTTGAGAAAGCAGCAAATATTTTTGAGATAATTATAGAAAATTGCACATAGAATACTAATTAATAAGAAATTTTTGTTAATATTGTCAAGTATGTTAATGGTATTGTGGTTAGTTTTTAAAAATCCTTATCTGTTGGAGACACATTATGAAATATTTAGAGTAAAATGATGTCCGTATCATCATAGATGGAATTAGCTTTAAAATCCAAGCATAAAAACAGGCGGGAGTAAAGAGTAGATGGAACCAGAATGGCGAAAGATTACTAACTGTTGAGTCTGACTGATGAGCACATCAGGGGGTTTGTTATGTACAATTTTTAATTTCCATAAAATGTTTTTAAATATTAAGTAGTCGAAGTTAATAAAATTCCATTTTGCACCTCCACCCCAAAGGAAACAATGTAATTGGCATCACCTTTTCATTCCCAATTTTAAGAGACTATAATGGAGCATAATATTGTTTGGTGAGGAGGTGATAAGAGAAAACTTGAAAAAAAAATGAACATGTCATCTTACAAACATTAAGCATTTACTCTTTACTCTCTGCCAGCTCCTATACATACATTACTCATTTAATTCTCCCAAACACTGTAAAAATGGTAGTATATTTATTCCCATTTCATGGGAGAGGAAATTGAGGTCCCCAAAAACATGCATCCTGCCTAAGTTCCCACAGCTAGTGTTTGATAGAGCCATGGTCCTTATTAAGGTCTGCCCAGTGGCCAAAGATGGAGTGCCAGGTCCACACTAGGTTCTGAAAATACAAAAAATAAACCGGGCACACATAGCTCCTTCCCTCACAGGGGCCACTTCAATTCAGTAATCTATTTTTAGGGGGAAGTTTTTCAGCTATGAATAAACACTAGGATGCTATTTCCAAAAGTTCAGAGAAGACAGGAAAGACCTCACTATTAGAAATACTGCAAGGTTATTTTGTTATTCTTTTTCCAAGACTATAAATGGGGAAATGAATTTAAAAGGATGAGGAGATATATGCTACAACATGGGTGAACCTCAAAAACATTATGCTAAGTGAAAGAAGCCAGAAACAAAAGGTCACATATTGTATGATTCCATTTATAGGAAATATCCAAAATATGTGAATCCATAGAGACGGGATGCAGATTGGTGGTTGCCAGGGGCTGGGGGTAAAGGGGAATGGGGAATGACTGTTTAACAGGTATGAAGTTTCCTTTGGGAGTGATGAAAATGTTTTGGAACTAGATAGAGGTGGTAGTCACACAACATTATGAATGTGCTAATGCTGCTGAATTGCTCATTTAAAAATGGTTAGTTTTACATAACATGGATTTCACCTCAATAAAAACAAAAGAAGAAAAAAAAGGATAAGAAGCAGCTAATGGGGGAAGAACTAAAACAGAAATGGTATAAATTTAAAAGCTGTTTGCAAGAAAGAATCAACAGGATTTGTGCTTACAAGTTAGCTGGGAAGGAAGACTAAGATTTCTGGTTTGGTTGTCTGAACAGCTGGCTGTCCCCAAACAATGATGTAATCTGCACTTAGGTAACACAAGACCTTAGAAAAGATGGGAACCCAGTGAAGTTTTATTCATTTCCTCAGGTTTCCACTTTTTAAATAGAACAATATATTGGTCAATCGAACAATGCCCTAATAAAACCAAAAAACAAATGTATCAAATTATGAATGATATAGAGGTAAAAATAGTAGTTGACACACTGAATGAAAGCCTTGAGATTTTTAAAGGTCATCTGAGATGCTGTTCTAAGGAAATAGTCCTAAATTTGGGTGGCAAGCATCATGCAAAAGATGTTTATCATAGTAATATCTGTAATAGCACAATCTAAATATCCAACTACAGAGATATGTTTAAGTAATCTCCTGTGCAACCACTGGGAAGAATATGTAATAATAGTGAATATTCTTTTATAAGGAATATGTAATAGGAGAAAGGCTTATCATATAAATGTTAAGAGAAAAAAGAATGAATCAAATTTATATATACAGCATTATTCAAGAATGCTTTTTAAAGCCTATGTATAGGGGAAAAAATCAACGTAATACATCAAAATGTTAGCAGTGGTTATGTCTGGGTGATGAAACTAGCAGCACTTTTTTTGTTTCTACTGTTGTACTTTACTTTCCAGATTTTCTTTAATGAGCATAGACATTTATAGCAAAAATAAGCATGCAGAAGATCCCAAATATATTTTTTTAAGCCAGAGCCATGAACCAAAACAATCAAATAGATTTTAATAAGAATAAATGTGAACTTCAGGGATGAGGGTTTTTTTTTTTTTCTTTAAATGCCAACTTCAGGACTGGAACAACAGGGCTTAACAGCAGTTCCTGTAGGGGGAAAAAAAGATCTAGAAATTAACTGACTGGAAATTCGTTATGAGCCAACAGTGACATGGCTGAGGGGAAAAGATAGCCATAATATACACTTTGGATTTCTTAATATAATTTGTATGCAAAACAAAGGCAGTAATAATATTCCCATTGTGCTGTGTGAGTTGGACTATATCTAGAATATTGTGTTCAGCCTTGAATTTAAGCTTTAAAAAAAGATGTTGAAAACTAGAGAGCAGCCAACAGGACAAGGCATCAGACCACAGCATAGGGCAGTGGTTCTCACACTCGGGCTGCATCAGAATCACCTGGAGGGCTTATTAAAATACAGATCCCTGGGTTTATCATCTGATCTCGGAAGCTAAGCAGGGTCAGGCCTGGTTAGCACTTGGATGGGAGATTCCTGGGTTCCCTCCCAGAGTTTCAGTCTACAGATCTGGGATGGGGCCAAAATCTGCATTTCTAGCCAGCCCTAGGTGATACCGATGCTGCTGATCTGGGGACCACACTGTGAGAGCCCCTGGCTCTCAAAATCACAGACTATGCAACCAAACTGCCAGAGATGGAATCCCAGCTGTGCCACCTACTGGCTGTGTGACCTGGGGTAAGTCTGCTCGCTGTCTCTGCTTCAGTTTCCTCATCTGTAAAAAGAAAAATTGGGCCTACCACAAACAAATATTATGGCACTGAGGTAGTTAATATTTGTGAAGCATTGAGAACATCTAGCCTGGTATATAATGTTTGTTAATTTAATGTGAGGAGCATTAAAGATATTTTATCTGAAGTAGAAAAACATTTAAACATCTTCAATTATTGGAAGGACTTTTATGTGGAAGACTTATTTTGCATAGCTCCTGGGGCCAGATTTAGAGTCAAGGGCAGAAGTGACCAAAAAGGAGCCTTTAGCAGAGGCAGAAACAATGGAGTAGGTGGCCTGGTTGGGTTCTGAGTGTCCCAGTACTCACACAGGGCCCTCGCCTGTGAGAGATGGTGAAAAAAGGATTCAGTAAGAGGGAAGAGAAAGTAATCACTTAATCAACCTCAGCCTGTTCTATTCACGCAGCCTTGGCATGAGGAAATTTGCACTTGTATAACCACCTAGAGTTCTCCAAGTGTCAGCCCCAGACCAGCAGCATCACCTGAGAACTTGTCAGAAATGCAAATTCTCAGACTTCACCTCAGACCTACAGAGTCAGAAACTCTGGCAGCGGGGCTGACAATTTGTGTTTTAACAAGCCCTCCAGATGGTGCACATGCATGCCCAAGTGTGAGAATGAATGATCACAAGCATCCCCCCAAACGACACTTACATCAGGCTCTAGGACATGGAAACTCAAACTCGCTCCGGTGAGATATCAGATATAATAGGCCTTTGATAAATATATGCATCAAACTCCCACTTATATCAGATGTTTGCTTTTGTGTTTAAACTATACAGCACAAAGATAATACTGAATTTGGTCAAAAGCAGAAAATCTGAAACCCAGAGAAAAGCACTGCACCCCTCAACCCCCTCCCAGCAGGACTTGCTAACTATTACACCAACCTGCAGGACGGGGATATGGGGGCCGTGTTGTGACGTGGAGCATCAGAGCGTCTGAGGGTGAGAGGGACTAAAGAACCATGGACTTCTGTTGCCCACCTTCCTAAGCAACAGGAAAGCACAATGACCAGACACACAAATTGAACCTCACTTCCCTTCTGCCTCCTCTCACCAGCCGGTCCAGCCAAAGCCTCCCCACACCCCAGAGGACAGCAGTTTTGGAAGACACTTGGCTGACAACTTGGAGAGCCTCGCTCAGGCTCCTGGCACTCTTCCAAACAATCTAGGTATACCGAGTCCTTTCTTCCGCATAACAAGACTCTGAGGTAGGGATGAATCTTCCCAGTTTACAAATGTGAAAACTGAGGGTGGGAGAGAGAAGTCATTTCCAAAGCATCACACAGCTAAGAAGGGGTAGCAGGTGGCTTGGAAACCAGGCAGTCTTTCTCCGGTCTGTACTCCTAACCTCGACACCGTACTTCCTGTTGAGGCCAATGTGGGGGGGGGAGACACAAGTATGAAGGCCACTCTCTTGGCCTCCTTATGTGTGAGAGAGAGAGACTGAGAGACGCGGAGCAAGCACAGGATGGCAGCACGTGGGAGGGAGGCAGAGAGGGAGCAAGAGCCAGTGGTTTGCACACTGTCTTGTCAGTCGGTGTCCCTGGCGAGCCCTGGAGTGGGTGCAGGAAGCAGTGTGACTGCATTCTTGAGCAGTTATGCAAATACACTGGAATCTGTAACAGGGAAGGGCAGGAGACAGTTTGACAAAAGTCCTTCCGTTTCTTTTCTCCTCCAAAACAATTTAAAATGAACAGCGAGATGAATCGGGAGTGAAAGTACGAGGGGGAAGTGACAGCTGGATTTGGAGATGTTGGGATTAGCAAGGAAGCAGGAGAAAGCCTTGTCCATGGGCTGCAGGACACAGGCAGTGACAGGGTCTGGGAACACGACAGAGGAAGAGAGGAAGTGGCAGAGTGGGCACTCTCCGAGTAAGGTGCCCCCGCGCAGCGTGTCTGAGCTCCTTGGAAGCCTCCTCAGGCCACATTAACACCTCTCCCAGTGCACCCTGCGTCCACGGCACTCTCGTGCTCTCCTAGCAGTGGGAAGGTCCCTGCAGAAAAGGGACTGCGGCCACTCATCTCCGAGCCTGAATCCAGGCCCAGCACCTGGCGCGTCACTGCTGTGCTAGAAACGTCTGTGGAATTGAGTTTGCTGAAGCAGCGCTAGCATCCAGATGCAGTGAAATGTGTTGTCACCTTAAAGGCGAGGAAGCACAGGAAGAGTGCATGCCCCAGGGGCTACGTCCTAGGTGGGGATCCTCCAGAAACAGACCCTGGGACAAGGATTCAAGTGCAAGCTGTTCATTTGGGAGGTGAAAAGAAACACTGGTGTGGGAGCGGGGAAGTGAGGGGAGAAAGGAAGACAGTCAGCCAAGGGTATCTTCTCAAGCAGCTCAAGCCCGCTGGGGAAGCTCCGGGAGCCCACGTGGAACACGCATTGGAGGGATGAGGGAGCTGGGGCCGCACACACCAGCTCCCTGCAATTGTTGGGTCTGCTGCAGAGGGCGTCGTCATTCCCCAGACTTCAGGCCCTCTATGTGAGTGGCAAAGCAGGCTCCAGCGGAGAGAGAGAATTCTCAGGCAAAACGCAGAAGCCTGCGGTTGGAAGGCAGACAGGTGTGCAGTGAAGTGGTAAGGACAAGGGTGGGGTTTCCAAACTTGATCATGCAGCAGAATCACCTGGAGGGCTTGGAAAAACGGATTGAGGAGCCCACCCCCAGAGCTCAGCAGGTTGGGGGGGGGGGACAGGTAAGAATTTGCACTCTAACAAGTTCCCAGGTGCTGCTGCTGCTGATCTAGAACCACACCTCGAGAACCACCCGGCTCTGGATGCGAGCGGGGCCCTGACTGGTTAGTACAGACTGCATACCTGGGGGAAATCCAATACCCAGGATTAGAGACAAAGACAAAGAGGTGAGCTACACCTCTGTTGTGCCCTCTGCAAGCAAACCCTTCCCCCCTGGCTCAAAGCCTGCATGTGGGACTCAAATGCCCCTGCAGAGCTGGGACCATGTAGCAGAATTCCCTACACGTGCTGTGGCCAAGGTTAAGGCCACTCCCTGACAACATCCTTAGGATGCTACGTCCCTGTGAGTCCCATCCTGGTATTTTTCTCTGGGTGTGGCCCAGTGAGCTTAAGTCCCAGGGGCAAAGAGCACAGACCGACATTGCAGAAGGGATCCAGCGTGTGGCTACATAATCCAATCCAGCCGGGGATGGGCCAAGTTCAGGAAGCTGCTCCTCCTGACCTGACACAGAGCTGGCCAGGGCGGCTGAAGGCGGTGCCGCGTCCCTGTCCTGCCAGGCCTCAGAATCATTATGTAGTGACCTTGAGCTCCTCCTCCTCTGCTCTGGAAAGGGCAAATCCTCCAGAAGACACCCCTAAAATCATTCTTTTATCACTTTGCACTCATTTAATAGCTGTGATAACCAGAAAAATAACAGGCCTCCTGTCCTTTGCTGCTTGTTTACAATAAGATCACACGTTTGCAGGGAACACAGAATCCTAAACAAAAATTGGTGCTTATGTCACAATACTAAATGTCCACTCGAATCCTACACTCTCAGTTTCATAACACAAAAATCACTTGTGACCTCTTAAGAGATGAGCAGAAAAAAGCAGGGAGACAGAGATAACAAATTTACCCTTCACGGGAGCAGAGGCATCCTCATTTATCTTTTACAGTGATCACCCCTAGCATAGAGCACGACAAAGCCACATCCACACACTTCCATTTGGAGATGGGGTCGCCGCCACGAAAGCCAAGGTGCTAGGCCTCAGATCACTGCAGATATGAGGACCTGCTCGGTTCTGGAGGTCAGTCACTATGGAATACTGAGGTCTACACCACTTAGGAGGTGCTGTAATTAGCTGCAATCCAGAGCTTCATGGTGAGGAAAAGTAAAGCTTCTCCCCCTCACAAATCAGAACATTTTTCCAGCTTTCCCAATGGGTTGCCAAGTGACTCAGCATTGGCCCAGTGTGGGCACTATTATTGATGAGAAACCTTCCGCCTGGGTGATATACTGCATACAACACATGCCCAAAGAATAGTGCCAAGTCATACCAGGAAGAGCAGGTGAATTATTCACCTCCACTTCAAATGCAGGCAAATCCTTTCTTAATGCAGGGGCTCCTCAGTATCAAAAAGACAAAGCCCTAAGATAGTCGGAGATTTCCATCTGAGGTTCAAGGAATTATTAGGCAGAGCTTCTCCCTTCTTGTTGACTATTAAAAGGCAATCAAATCGAGGACAGCATAGAAAAAGGGCAAGAAAAAAAAAATTTTTTTCAAAAACAAGCCCAGAGTGGAAAGCTGCATAAAAGTCTTCGGCTCCGTTAAGTGTTCTTTGTGAGTACTATGAGCTCCACCCAGAGGTCATTTCCAGAACTGCATGTTCATTTAGTTTTGAAAAAGAAAATCTGCATCTTCTGGGGTCCAGGGCAGGACCCACCTCAGGAAACAGCTGGAAATTCTTGGACAACATCCCTCTTTCTTGTCTTCCATTAAAGGAACTGCTCTGAACTCTGAAATACAAGATATACTCGGGGAACCTGGTGAGATACAGTAGAACAATTGCCTTTGATATTTGTACCTGTCGTTGAACTAGCGGAGTTCTTGGCAGGTTGAACTCAGCTCAAAGAAAGCAGAGTGTTCAAAGAGTGCTTTTGGAAGAAAAACTGACAGCTCTCAATGAAATAAAATAGAAGACTGGAGAGCAACTTGGGGGCAAACAGGAACACATCTAATATTAGAAGGACTGAGAATAGTCCTCCTTCAAGAAGGACCCATGGGCCACTTGCATAGAAGGCCCAACTGTAAAGTGCCCACTCTGTCATGCAACTCAGAAGAGCTCCCTGAAGCAAACACAATCCATGCTGCTCAAAGAACTGACTGCAGTTCCCAGATCCTTCCCCTGGTATCCAGCCATTCATTACATACACCCACACAACACTCCACCCCACCCTCCATACCAGTGGTCCCTACTAATTCATGCACGCACCCTTTCAGTCCACGAGGGGTCAGGCTAGGATAAAGAGCCCCCAGTACACTGAACACTCAACTGCCCAGTGCAAGATGCATCCTGTTCCAGGTATCACAAGCTAGCTCAGCAAATAATTTAAGCTTTCAAAAAACAATATGTTGGTGTTGAAAGTTGTCTACCATCTAGAGAGCTTCCCATTATAGCCCGCGTGCTCTTGCCTTCATCAGCTTGTCCCCAACCTTTTTGGCACCAGGGATCGGTTTCATGGAAGACAATTTTTCCATGGATGAGGGGGAGGGGAGGGGAGTTAGGGGGGCTGGGAGGACGCGGTGATGCGGGGCCCTGTTTTCCTAACAGGCCATAGACCAGTACCGGGCCACAGCCCAGGGGTTGGGGACTGCAGCCTTACAAAGCTGACTTAAGATAGCTTTGATGGATTTTCAAGGGGGAAAAAAAATCAAACTTACCCTTTGTTTTCCTCCAACACTCCCTTCCAACCCACCACCCAAGTTCTTTCTTCACTATAAACACTAAACAGCCTTTTCATGTCTATTGACAAAAGTATCTGTGGCAATGTTTATCCATGTCCCAGTTTAAAGCTCTAGAAAAATATCCTTGCTAAATCTCTGCAGGTTATCATTTCAACAAGGTTAAGCATGCCCAGAACGTTGCCCTCTTTGTTTCTTAACCATAAGGCAAAAAACACTTGTGCTCAGTATGACTCAGTATGACTCCAAGCAGTGTTCCCCAGGCCTGCCTAGTGATAGCAATCACCCCAGAGACTGGCTAAAATCACAGATGTTCAGCCTGCACCCCTGATGCACTAAACCAGACCTTGCTGGTGAGGGGTCCAGAAAGCTATAGACACCCAGGTGATTGTTATCATCAGGAAGATTTCAAAAACACCTCTCAAAAGAAGAAGTGCTCCTAATTTCAGTCTCCTAGCTGCAGAGTGGCATCCATTCAAGTGTAGCAGGTATGCCCTACCCACTTGAGCTCTGGCTCCATGAGAATACCTCAAATTCAAGATGGCTCCCATTCTTTCTTTTTAAAGAGCATGGCTGTTAATACTTTTCTCATTTATTCCCTCAGCTTGCTGCATAGTGTTGGAAAATGTTACAAGGCTCAGCAAGTGTCCACTTCTATTAGGAAATATTTTTATATTCCTCCACAATGGTCTACCACTGGTCTGCAGTTTACAAGCATACTATTTGGGTCACTTGCACAAAATGATGGGTTAGGAAGTAGATCTGTCTGGTTCTAGGAAAGGATTTGCCCCAGGACGTTTGTACACATCATGCACAGAACAGAAGGACCCATGGCCACTGTGAGTTTTCTTCTCCTTGGTGTCCTGAGGGCTCTTCTGCCAGCAGCTCCCCATGGCTCCCCACTGCTCTGCATTCTGCCACGATGATGGCTTATGACAAAATTCACCAGGCAGCAACCCGTGTGGCTCTTACAGACAGCAATTAAGAGAAGGAAATGATGAATTACAAGGTGTTTGAAAATACAGTAAAGAAAGGAAAAGATCTTATTTTCTCTTACATCCTGGTGATGAAATCTATGTATTCATCCAAAAGCAGACACCTAACTCTGGGGTCATTCAGAGTCAACAGCTCAGTCAATATAAAAACCAACTACACAGTCAATGTCAAGAATGAAAATCTATTACACCAAAAGTCCCATTTTTTCAATCAAAAGAAATTTGTACCTTTTCTTTGGCTTTCCTTTTCGTTTCTGTGTCCATCCACTCATTTTCTTTCTCCAGCATGTCAATAAAGGCCCAGCGAACACCCTCGATCAATTCCTCCATCTACAAGAAAATATCCAAAGAGGAAGTCTCAAGCCAAGAAGCTTCAGACAAGGTTTTCCCAAAATCGGCTTGCATGAGAAATGCTCAGCACGGTGAGAAAGTGGTTCTTTCAGCTCGACTCCATGCTCTGGTAAAATTTCTCTTTCCAGGAAAATTCCCTTTTTCCCACCGCTAAAAGATAACTAACCATTTTTTTCCATGACAATAGTTTGATAGCCCAGCTGTAAAAGGCATATATGGGGAAAGGAATTTGCTATAGGTTATAACAAACTAATAACTTACCCGTCTGTAGCTACTAAATTAGTTCATCCTTATAAAGGTAGCACTAATTTCAATCATTTAATAAGGGACTGAGAGAGCCCTGCAAAGGCATGCACTGTGTATTTCAAGTAGGCAGTGCAGAAGAAAGTGAACGAACAGTTGAAAGAGATGCTGTTAAGAGAAAAACAGGCAGGGAGAGCCAGCACCCCAAAGGATACTTGACCAACATGAATCAGACTTATGTCAGGACCCCAATTCTAAGTTTGGTGCCACTGATTAAACCAAATGTTTGGCCGCTCTATGTCATCTTTCTACTCTTCTCTCTACTCCTTGGCAGCTCAGAAAATTGGTTATTTCAAATGGAAAGTGGTAGTTCTAAAGGGGACTGCTACAGAAAGGGCGTCTTCTGAAAGACCTGCTCCAAAGCATTTAAATAGTACAAACACGCCCACAGTGAGGATGTGTACACCCTGGCTTTGCTGTCTGTCTGGCAGCCAGCAGAGAGGACTGGAGGGAAAAAGAGGCTGACACTTAATGCCAGAGGCCCCCCCGCAGCAGTGTGAGGAGGCCCTGTCTTTTTATGGGTGCAAACCCCTTGAAATCCCTTTCTCCTGCAGAGGTGCCTTGGCTTTCTCAATGGGACACCCAAACAAGGGTAAATACTGGATTCGGCCCCAGAATTAACTTTTTCATTTAAGATGATGGACTTATAAATCAACTGTTAACATTAATTCTGGAAGGAAAAAAGTTTCACTGTTTCCTTGGTTCTATAATGAATTATCAGCCCAGAGCTCAAAATAATTTTTTTTTTCTGTTTAATAAGTTTTCATCTATGTTTTCAGTTCAATAACAGTTGTAAGGGAACCAGAGCTGTAATCAGTGGGCTGAGTTCCATCGTATGTAAATAAGAACAAACAGCAGATGGAAGGGGATGGGGGGAGTTTCACAGCTATTTCTTCCCAACTCAGTAAAAACATTAAAAGAAGAGAAACTTCAACTTGGGATTGGGGCATGGTAAAAATTTAAACTGATGTAACAGCAAAGGGCCTTTAGAAATCATTAAGTCAGTGGTTCTCAATCTCGTTTGCCCATTGAGATCTTTGGAGGAACTTAGAAAAATCCTGGCAAAAATAAAATTTAAATTAAAAAAAAAATTTTTAATCCCAACGCCTGGGCATCAGGATGCTAATGTCATTGGTCTAAGGTCCAGCCTGGGCATAGGGAGGTCTAAAAGCTTCCCAGGTGACTCTAATGTACAGCCAGAGTCGAGACCCACCAGTCTAGGGGAAGCCATTTATTTGACAAATAAGGAAATTAAGAGTCAGAAGACTCTATGATCTGCTCAAGCTCATACAGCTAGTGAGGGTCAGAGCCCGGACATGACCACAGACCTAAAATGACAGTTGAGTGCTCAGAGCTTCTAGGACCAACAGTGGTGTCCCCCAAAATCAGAGGAAAATGCCAGGGAAGTAGAAGGGAACCAATTGGAAGATGCAGAAGTCATCATTTCAAACAGAAAACCTACACAAGGAGAGCATTAAAATGGCAAGGAAATCTCCAGGGCCTAGGTCTTTTGCCTATGTGATCACCAGCACCCCTAACTCTTTATGACCTCGTCATGTAGCAACACACACAGGCTGGCCCATCGCCGTCACATAGAAAGAGAAATATCTTCTCAAATTAGGGAGGGGGAAATGGGGACAGAAAAATGCAGGTGGATTGATTTGAAAGATTAGCAGGTGACTAATTTTATGTGGGGAAGAGGAAAGTGTGGAGAGTCAGATCAACTCCTGCGCTTTGGAAAGGTGTGGGCAATTTGGTGGATGCTGTCGCCATTTAATAAGACTGGGAACGTTGGAAGAGGAAAAGGGCTGGGAACAGAAGCCGGACTGTAGTGAGATGAGAAGTGTGTGGGGAGTGGACCGCAAGTCTGGACAACTTAGTGGAGGAGTTTGCCTATGAAAAAGAGAAAACAAAGATAGGAGTGAAGTGGATGTCGGGTTAAAGGAGGGGTCTGAGGGTTTGGGGGCACGGGTTTTGTGCATATGTTTGTTGCTGCTGCCGCTGTTTTTGTTGTTGTTGCTGTGATAAGGAAAACCCCCATCTATTACTTGGCACATCAGCCACTTGAGACCCCCACCCCTCACGGAAGACCCGCATCAGCATAATACTCACC
>RJWJ010043681.1:0-12492 GCA_004363605.1 Indri indri | reverse complement strand
TAGACTACACATACTCAAATAAATAATTATTGAACTTAAATATACATCAGTAGAAATCTTCTCCAACTAAAATGCAAGGAGAAAAATAAATGGAAAACAGAATACAATGACTAAGCATTGTGGGAATTTTTTAAAGTGTTATATATACATAATTGAAATATCAGAAGGAGAATAAAGAGGTAACAGAGAATAAAAAATATTTGAAGTAATAATGGCAGAGGATTTTCAAAATTAATGACAGAGACACCAAATGCCAAGTCCACAAAGCCCTGAGAATAAGTTGAATAAATGCTAAAAATCAAATAAAAACCAACTACACCTAGTTTAAATAATAGGAAACTGGAAATAAAATATTGAAAGAAACCAGAAGAAAAATAACATTTTTTTCTTTTCTTTTTTTTTTATTTTTTCCTTATACACCTACATGTGAACAACAACAACAAAAATAAATAACATTTTACATATAAAGGAACAAGGATAAAATTACAGAAGACTTATTGTCAGAAACCATGCAAAAAAGAAGAAAGTGAATCTAAACATATAACGTATTGAATAAGAAAGAGGAGGAAGAGAAGGAGCAAGAGAAGAAGAAAAATACACCAACTCAAGGATTCTATACCCAGCAAAATGATCCTTCAAATGTGAAGCAGTAATAAAGAATTCCTTGGACAAACACAAACTGAAGGAATTTGTGACAAATAGACTTGCCATGTAAAAATGTTTAAAGAAGTTTTTCAAAAAGCAGAGAAGTTATATTGTCAAAAACACAGAACTATCTAAAGAGTGTCAGAAAAGAAATAGTGAAAGTTAAAATAAGATCCTTTATTTTTCTTATTCATAGTTGATCTAATAAATAGATAACTAGACTGTGACAAGTATGAGAGGAAGGAATGAGGAATACTGTATTATAAAGTATCTGTAATACTCATATTGGGGTATTATCTAAAATCACACTTCTTTGGAAATGAACTCAGATTAGGTTTAAATAAATATTGCAAACTCCAAAGTAATCTGAAAAAATAATTAAAAATGAAGGATAATCAATGTGCTGTAGTTAACAATGCTCCAAAAAATAACAACTAAGTAAATCATGTTGGATGGTGGAGCTGAGTTTCTCACCACTGTAGTGGAATTTTCAGTAGAGAAAGTTAAAGTGATCTGTGTGGTAATGTGTAAGATTTGGGAATAGTTGAATTCATGTCTAGCTTAATATAGATACAGAAGGTTATATAACAATATTTATAGACATGGATGTATTTCCACAGGTAAGTATATACATTTTTTTTTTGATTTCCTGTCAGCTGAGAGGGCCTAAAAGAAATGGCATCCTAGCAACAAAAAGCACACTAAGCACTCAGATTTTGGTTTCTAAAACCATTCTCCAGTAAAAAGGAACTAATAGTTCTTGGAGGTGTGGCTGATTCTAGGACTGGGTCAGAAAATATAAAACTTGAACCCAGGGCATCTTGTAGCCTCAGAAAGTAAGGAAGTGCTCAAAAACAAACAAACAAACAAAGCAAACAAACAAACAAATAGAAACACTGCAACCTTGATATGGGTATACCAAAGGGACACAGGGGCCAACTGAAAATGTCCCAATGGCCAAAGATGAAATCATTCAAGCAACAAAATAAATAATGTAATATTGGTTTATAATTCAGAGTATACAATAATTATACACGAGTCCACATTGATATATATAAATGATTGAATAATTTAATAAATGGGAAAGAAGTGACAAATCTACCATGCCAAAGAATTCCAAATAATTAATAGAGATATTCCACCCTAAAGGAGGGACAGCCTAATTCTCCACTTTAAATGTTGGCTGTGAATAGTGACTGCCTTCCAGAGAGTACAATATGGGAATGGAGAGAAATAAGATTGACTTTAGAGTGATCAAAATCTATATCCACAGTTACAAACGTTGTTGATAGTAGGTACCCTTTATATGATGTGATGAAAATAGGACTTTGTATCTGTGATCTTCCTCCCAAAAAACCCAGTCTCGTCATGAGAGAAAAACATCAGACAAATTCCAACAGAAGAGCATCCTACTGTATATCTAATCAGTACACCTTAAAACAATGCTCCCCAAAGCTGTCACAGCCAAGAGAAGCCTAAGGAGACATGACAAGTGCATGCAATGCAGTGTTCTGGATGGGATCCTGAAATGGAAAGAGGATAATAGAGAAAAACTAAGGAAATCTGATAAATCAAAGGCTTTAGTTAATATCAACCTATTAATACTTCTTAACCAATTGTGACAAATACACTATTCTAATGTAAGATACTAATAATAGTGAAAACTGTAGGGGGGAGGGAGGTATAGGCGAACTCTCTTTACAGTCATTTGTTTTAACTCTAAAATTGTTCTAAAAATAGCATAAGACCTATTGAAAATAATGTAGAAATTATTTATGCATGCTAAAGTTGTAATTAGTAAATAGGTGCATATTTGTGGACAAGAAATATGCTAAAGTAAGAAGCAACAGAATATTTCATAGAAAAATATTAAAAGTGAGTGCTTAAAGTACACAAAATATGGGAGATTTTTTATCTTTGTATTGTATCTGTAATATTGTTGTCACCTTCAATTTTCAAATAAAGATATGCATTAAAATAATAACATTTCTGACAAAAAGTAATGGAATTATTTAACGAGATTCCCTATTGAAGCGTTCTTAGATAGCAGATAGATATAGATGCTTTTTCATAGCCATGTTTATAAAACCATGTTGGAATCAATAAGACTGAAACTGTCAGTTTTTCTATAAAAATCACACATTTGGGCAAGGATTTGTGACACCTACCACATGAATCATGTGTTACTATGTTAACTAAATGAGTCAGATGGTCTGAATATTTGATATATCTGTCCTTAGTTGTGGATGCTGAATGATCTACACTTTGAAACCTAAAAATTAAAATGGAAACATTGAATTAGAGAAGTACATAATTCCATTTTTAAAGACCATTAGCTTCTTTATTCAGTATATTTCAGATATTGGTAGATTTTTTTAAATAAAATAACCATGTTTCTCCAATTCATTATGCACATGTGAATGCATTCAAATATATTGAAAAAGAGAATTCCAATTTCACCCCACTGTTTTGAGGAATGCAGATAATTCTCATATGCAAACATTCCATGGACAATTATAAGTTCAATTCAGCACAATGAACTTGCCTCTTTAAAAAGCCTATTGCAAATTGGTCCTTTAGATCTCCATTTAATTTGTTAGCAGGCTGTTAAAATAACTATTTTCTCTTTTTGTTCCAAAGGGATTGAATATTCCTGGCTTTTTCTCAAATGCTCACAGGCATTTCTTAAGAGGAGAATAGGCTTCACTGGAGACCATGACCCTACTGCTTGGCTGCTTAAAGATATTTAAAATAGATAAAATTATGATTGTGTACAATAGGTCTGGCTTTAGTTATTTCACAACAGTTATTTATTTCACATAAAACAGTAGAAAAATAATACAAAAGTGATAGGTTATGAACTTGATTTCCATTGCTGTTCCTAGTGTTATTATTCACTATAAAAGGAAAGAATCAGTGGACTCTTAATCAAAGAAATTTTTTAAACTTTTTAAAAATATACTTTACATAGAGAAATAAAATCTATACATTAATGAATAAAGAGAATACAAAAGACTAATGTTGTTACTTCTTTTAAGACATGTTGTCACGGTGTATTGCAAAGATCCCAAAATGTGTCTGAAATCCTTTCATTTTGTGGAGTGGGGAGCCCTAGTGAGCAGAGCTTTGAGATAGGAATAATTGACTGGATCTGAGGTTGAGAATAATTTCTAAGAGGGACGGTGAAACCTATCTGAATTGCAATTCCTAATAAGAAAAATGAGCTCTGTATGAGTACAGGGTAACAAGATAGAAACTGTATGTACTATATCCGATTAAGAAAGTTAATCATAAGTAAGTCTTGAAACAGATGTTTCTCTGAACTACAGAAGGTTCAACCTTCTCCGTCTTATAAAGGACAAGGTCTGTCTCAACCTTGAATGAAAGCCAAGCTCTTAAAGGCAACTAAAGGATAAGGGCAGAACCTATAACATTTAGCTCTTGTCTGGCTAATCTAATATGTCCTGTGTTTACTTGGAATCTTTGGAAACTTGAAAAATGTATATATTCTAGCCTTAGACTTGGAATAATTAAAATTTGTGATATTTTGATGCAGTTAAGACCAACCACACTGCATCTCCTGAAGAAATTACCTTTCTCTGTACCTGTTTGGGCACTTTCTGTGAGAACAAGAAATTGACATTGTAATGAAAAGATTATTATTACATCTTTAAAGCAGCAAAAAAAAATTAGGGCTGGCATTTTATGATTTAAGCTTTGTTTTCATGTGCTGCTCATATTACAGCTTGGTATTATAAATGTTTTAACTAAGAAAGCTAAACATAATGCTGGTTGGTAAAGAAATGAGGACTAATTTAACTTGAGTTTTTCGATAGTATGCTCTGTATAGTCAATTGAATATGTTTCTGAGGGGCGTCATTAAAAAATATTCCCATAAGGTTTAGGGGAACTGAAAATACAAGATTATATATACCACATTGGTATGAGAGGAGCAGGGACAAAATTTGAGGAAATGGAGCTATGACTAAACTCCTAACTCGGACTTTTTTCATTATCTTGACTATTTATGTCAAGTATTGACTCCTATAGCCCTACATCCATGAATACATTGATTATCTTTTTTGTCCTCCTTTCTACTATTTTAATACACAGACTACTTTCAAGATATATAATTCTGTCATATAAATATCCCAACCCTACCATGGTAGAACTTATCATATAAAGTAGAGAACTTGTTTTATGGCTGGTGAGGTTAAATATTGAGTTTACATTTTAATCATCATCTATAATTACTTCTTTTCTGAGTTTCCTTTTCCCATATTTGTATAGACGTCAGCTACATGTATTTTCTAGCTTTAATGGTGTGTTTCTGGTTCTTTAGGAAGAATGGTAGTGGTTTTACAAAAAAATACGTAAGTTCTAAAGTACTGTTATGTACAAGTAGACAAAGGTTTTATCTCTTTTACACAGGATTTGTTAAATCATTTGCTAACATATTTACCATATTTATTTGGAAAATAAATGTAAATATATTTTGATAGATGTGAATCTTTACTGTATCCAGGTTTTGTTTTAGGAGAACCTAGACATAAAGCCTAGACACAGAGACATTTTTATGAGTAGTGGTAGGTATGGAGTTGTGCTTCCTAGACCCCCTTTACATCTGGCCCCAGTGATCATGAGGACTGACTGGTAAGGGCTAAGAGCTGCCACATGTCTCCAGAGAAATGCTCTTGACTGACGGGAGCCACCTCACAAGAAAACTTACACCACAACTCCCCCAGGGAGTCCCCTGATTAACAATATGGGGTTTATATCCTTCTCCTGCCTGAATATTCCTCTGGACCAGGAGATCACTGTACCCTTTACTGTCACAGCCAGTGTCTGAACTCAGGGAAGCTCAAGGGCATGTTTGCCAGCCTGGTCACAGTCTGGGTTCCCCAAGACTGAAGCATGCCATCCAGGGGCCTGGGCACTGAGGATTACCTAACTTAGTCCACAACCGCTGGCACTTGAACACTCTCCCAGGGGTCTGAGATGCAACCGACCCAATTGCCAGCAACATCAAGGCGAATGCCTATCTGCAAAAGTGGAAGGCAGTGTAACCATCCCGCTCTATACCGAGCAGCAGAGTTCCTGGCAGAGGAGAACACATCAACCACAAAGCTATCTGATTTGAGCTGAGGGAAGAGGTTTTGGATGAGAAGGAACCAGTATAAGAACTCCAGAGATATGAAAACATAGGCTGTTTTGACACCCCCAAAAGATCATGTTAGCTCTAGAGTAGTGGACTCCAACCAAAAGAAAATTTTTGAATGTCAGATGTGGATTCAAAATGTGAATCGCAAGTAAGCTCAACAGTATCCATCAGAAAGTTGGAAAAAAAAAAAACCCAAAGAAATCAGAAAAATAATTCAGGGCATGAATGAAATAGTCAAAAAAGAAATAGATACTTTTTTAAAAACATAAAAGAAATTCTAGAAAGGAAAGAGTCACTTTAGGGAATTTTGGAATATAGTAGAAACAGACTAGACAAAGCAGAAGGAAAAACAAACATAAAGCAAAACAGCATGGTACTGGTTTAAAAGTATACACATAGATCAATGGAACAGAATAGAGAACCCATAAATAAAACCATATACCTACAATCAACTGATCTTCAAAAAAGCATATACTAGGGAAATAACATCTTATTCAATAAATGGTGTTGGGAAAATTGGAGAGCCACATGCTGAAGAATGAAAGTGGGCCTCTGTCTCTCACCATGTACAAAAATTAACTCAGAATGAAGACTTAAATGTAAGTCCTGAAACCATATAATTTCTAGAATAAAACAGGAAAACTTCTGGACATTGGCCTAAGCAAAGAGTTTATGACTAAGGCCCCAAAACCAAATACAACAAAAACAGAGATAAATAAATGGAAGTTAATCAGACTAAAATATTCTGCACAGCAAAAGAAATAACCAACAGAGTAAAAGGACAACCTACAGAATGGGAGGAAATGTTTACAAAGTATACATCTGACAAATGACTAATATCCAGAATCTATAAGGAACTCAAATAAATCACCGAACAGTAAAGTAAATAGCCCTATTAAGAAGTGGGCATAAGGCACGAATGGACATTTTTCAAAAGAACATATACAAGTTGCCAAAAAACATGAAAAAGTGCTCAACATCATTAATCATCAGAGAAATGGAAATGAAAATGGCAATGAGACACCACCTTACCCCCGTCAGAATGACCACTATTAAAGTCAAAAAACAATAGATGTTGGCGCAGATGGGGTAAAAAGAGACCATTTACACGCTGTTGGTAGGAATGGGAATATCTACAAACTTTATGAAAAACAGTGTGGAGATTCCACAAATAACTAAAAGGAGACCTGCCATTTGATCCAGCAATCCCAATACTGGTATCTACCCAAAGGAAAAGAAGTGATTACATCAAAAACACATATGCATTTGTATGTTTGTCACAGCACAATTCACAATTGCAAAGATACCGAATCAATCTAAGTGCTGATCAACTGATGAGTCAATAAAAAAATGTGGTGTATATATACATATATATATGTGTGTGTGTTTGTGTGTATATATATATGTGTGTGTGTTTGTGTACCACATTCTTTACACACACACACACACACACAGAGATACATCATGGAATATTCTTCAGTCAGAAAAAGTAATGAAATATGCCTATGTCTCTTGCAGCAACAGGGACGGAACCAGAGACTATTACTCTAAGAAAATTATAAAAAAAAAAACCCACATGTATATATATACATATATAAATTCTTCTTTGTTTCTTTCAGTTTTTATCAATATGATGCAGGGAGCAGTATCATATTAAGGAAAGGCTAATCAACATTTGGCTAATCATCTATCTAAAAGTAAATTTCTTGGGCAAAGCTGTTTTATATATAAATATAGCACAGAAAGCATTTGAGTAAAAGTTAAGTGACTTGACTGTAAGTTTTTGATGAATACTTTTACACAGTTAAATGATTTCAAGACTCATAACAAAGCATTAACAATATGCAAGAAGAACGTAAGAAGTCATTAGCAACATCTACTTAAATGACTTGAAATGAATTTAATTAGGGAAATGGTGAGGGCATTCAATGAAAGAATGCGTGTAGTATAATGGTTATGCCATCTCCAGTTTCATCTCTGTGAGTTTTACTGAACTTACCTGATTACAAGCCTTTTCTTTCAATGTGCTATAAATAGCTACATGTTAGGGATGATTTACTCATCACCACACCCCCAATGACTAGTAATGAGTATGTTATGGAAAACTTTAAATTAATTTACTTTACCTGTTTATTAAACTGTCAACAAGAAGACCAACTTAAGGAGATCGACACATTGCCTGCTTAGCAATTCTACATAGTCTTGAATGCACCCAGATTTGTATCATACATTAAATATTAATAGTTGTCCTTTTATACTCAGATGACCATTTTATTTATTTTTTACTTTGGAATATTAAGGGGGGGGGGACAAATGTTTCAGGTTACATGAATTGTTTTGTAATGCTTGAGTCCTGGCTATAGGTGTGCCCATCACCCAAATACTGTTGATAGTACTCATTAGGCTGGTTTCTTCCTGTCCCCTTTCCCCCCTCCTCCCGGGTTTCTTTCCACTGAGTTTTACTCCCCTCTGTGCATTTGTGTGTTCATAGGTTAGTTCCAATTTAATAGTGAGTATATGTGGTGTTTCTTTTTACATTCTTGAGATACTTCACTTAGAAGAATGGTCTCCAGTTCCATCTAGATTGTTGCCAAAGGTATTAATTCATCTTTTTTATGGCTGAATATACATATGATGCACATATACCACATTTTATTAATTCACTCATGAATTTATGGGCACTTGAGTTGATTACACATCTTTACAATTGTTAATTGAGCTGTAATAAATGTTCAAGTGCAGGTGTCTTTTTGGTAGAATGACTTATTTTCTTTTGGGTAGATACCCAGTAGTGGTATTGCTGGGTCAAATTGTAGGTATACTTTTAGTTCCTTAAGGAATCTCCCCACTGTTTTCCATAGAGGTTACACTAATTTGCAGTCGCACCAATGCATAAATGTTCCTTTCTCTCTGCATTCTCTCAAGTATCTATTGTTTTTGGACTTTTTAATAAAAGCCATTCTAATGGGGGTAAGGTAGATATCTCATTGCATTTTTAATTTTCATTTCCCTGATGATTAGTGACATTGAGCATTTTTTCATATGCTTCTTGGCCATTTGTCTTTCTTCTTTTGAGAAGCATCTGTTTATGTCTTTTGCCCACTTTTTAATAGTTTTTTTTTCTTGATGATTTCAGATAACCATTTTAAATGTGACCTCTCTCACACACACAGACACACAAACACACACCCCTGAGGATATTATTAATATGTGTTCAGTCCTGTTGATATCTATCCTTTATACTTAACATAATAGCCAATATAGAGAGAAAAGTTTCCCATTGCTTTGAAAACAAATCAATAATATCTATGTCACAACCTATAAATATTACTATTTTTCTTCCGATGCTACCTATGAATCTGGAGGTATTTTATGTTTATTACAATCAGAAAACTAATTTTATAGAACATAAAAGACAAAGTAAGTTATATATTGCATTTGTGAAAATTCACTTATATATGTGGCAAAAACTATTAATCACTCTCATGCAAATATTTGCTCAGTTTGTTTTTAGATAACACTGGGTAAATTCAGATTAAACAAATGCAAATATTTAGTGAATTATTATAATTATCAATAAATTTTGAATAAGGTTATTATCTTTTAAATTTACATCTACCATAAAAAGTGAATAAAGTACTCACACTGGATAACTAATTATATCAAATGTCTTCCCAGTGACATTTCTCTATTAAAATATGATCATGTTTTTGATCGATATTTTTTAAATATTCATATTATTTTATTAAGAAATATTTACTTACAAAATAATTAGCACTTTCTTAGGGTAAAGTTTTTCAAGTATTGACAGATGCATACAGTCCTGGAACCACTACCACCATCAAAATTAAAAAAAAGATATTTATTATCCTTTAAATTTCACTGTGCTCCTTTGTGGTCAGCACAGTGTTGAGTGTTGGTGAGAATATAAAATGATCCAGCCAATTTGGAAGAAGTTTGGCATTTTCTCCAGACAATTCCACTTCTAGGTATACATCCAAGGGACCTGAAAACATATGTCCACTCCAAAATTTTGTACATGAATACTCTTAACAGCATTATTTATTAATATAATATAAAAATGAAAACAACCCAAATATCTATGAAGTAACAAATGGATAAACAAATATGATATATGCATACAATGGAATATTATTTAGCCGTAAAGGGAATAAAGTATTGAAACATGTTACAAAATGGATAATCATTGAAAACATTATGTTAAATAAAATAAGCCTGACCAAAAAAATCATTTAAAAAATCACTTTATTCTATTTTTTTTAAATATCCACAATAGACTAATTCTTACAGACAGAATGTATCCTGGTGATTCACAGAGATTTGTTGGAGGGGAGATTGAGGAGTGACTCTTAAAATGGGATTTCTTTATGGTATGATAACAATGTTCTGGAATTAGATCATAGCAATGGTTGTATGACCTTGAGAATATATTAAAACCACTGAATTGTATGCTTTAACAAGGAGAATTGCATGGTATATTAATTATATCTCAAGGAAAACAACTCTAGAGACTAGAAAGAGATGAACATTTGCCAGGTTTTGGTGGGTGGAAAGTGAATTACTATAAACAAACCACATAGAAAAAATTTGAAGGTAAAGGCAGTGTTCTCTGTAGGTCTGTGGTGGTACATCAAAAATAGGGAAATTTAGTGTGTGCAAACATCAAGAAAACCAGAGGGTTGGAAGATCCCAGGATACAATGTGGACTGTGAGAAATGAATCTAACTATGTTAAAGATGTATGATAAAACCGCACTGAAAGTTTCAAGGAGGAAAAAAAGCTGTGTCACAAATGTTGGAAAAGTTGTTTCAACTAGAATCTGTGAGGCTAAAAGCAAAAGGAACTGCACATAAACACTGTACTCAAATTGCTAAATTGGCTTTTAACAAACATGCGATTTAAATGTTCTGAAATCACTATCCATCTATACTTGGTTGAAAAATATAAAAATATATGGCTATAATGGGAGACAAGCTTCTCGCTGATGAAATACAAGTTAGAAATAATTAACAAGGGGAAACTAGAATAAGCTGTTAGATTAGAATTATACAATATGAATTTGTATTTAGCTTGATATAAATGCACATGATAGATACAGAAACAATTATAAATATGTATATATAGATGGGTCAATCTACATAAATATATTATCTAACTCTGTTTGCTGAGAGGGTCATACATCAGTGACATTCCGGTAACAATGTGTCCATCCAGGCCCAGATCTTTGTGCTAAATACCATTCTCTATTTAATTGAAGCAGGACTTCTTTGAGAAATGGCCGATTCTACACTAGGCCACGGAAAACTGAAAATGCATCTGGAGCATCTTGTAGTACCAGAATGTAAGGCAGTGCTCAGTTCCCAATGACCAAATCTGGAACATTTTGAGCAAAAAAACCTAATAAGTAACATATGATTGGATTCTAACTCCAAATATAACATAAAACTATGTAAGTTATATTGATGTAAATAAATGACTGAATAAATAAACAATAAGGAAGAAATTCAAATAATATATGTGGACCTCCCCTCCAAAAGAAGTTGAATATCTTCCCCTTTACTGTATGGTCTAGACTTAGTGACTCACTTCTAAATCATATGCGTATAGAAGGGGAAAACTGTAACTTTAAGGAGAAACTTGGCAAATGTTACCTTAACGAAGTGATCACACTTACAATCACCAGTGACATCGTATGGGTATCTTGTAACTCCTAGTACGATGTGTAAGAAGACTACTTCATGTCTATAGAATTTTTTTCAAAAACCCATAACCACCATCTAATCATAAGGAAACATCTGAAAAATCCAACTTGAGTGATGTTCTGCAAAATAATTGGTCACTACTTCTCAAAATTGTCAAGGTCATGAAAAACATGGAAAGTCTGAGAAACCGTCACATACTGGAGCAGACTAAAAAACATGACAACTAAATGCAGTGTGGTCTTTTGCATTATATCTTGTAACAATAAAAATACATAAATGTAAACACTGGAGAAATCTTAACATAGTTTGGATTTTAGTTCATTTTTCAAAAGTATTACCAAAATAGAAATTTAGAATGAACTTGGTGCCTGGCCTTTAAAAAGTGTACAAAATGACAGTGCTTGTATTCCAAAAAATATTTCTGGTTAAAGTGGCTAATTCTCCCATGACAGTAATTATCAAGAAGAAAAAGGCAACAGTAAATGTTATAGGTGTTATTAAATCTGTTATTTTCTTGAGCTGTACATATTTATTAGTAATTAAGTAAAATGAGAAAGATATGTCAAGATAAATAATATTTTATTAATATAAAAGAAAGGCAGAAAAAATGATTTTTAACAAATTCACTCAAATATAATTAACAAATTAATTGCCTAGAATTAATTTAAAAATTTGTGTTGCTTTATTATTTAAAAGATTTGAAATGCAAAGAAGTTTACTTTCTATAAATACATTTTAAAACCTAGTTACTTTTCGTTATAATCTTTAAGTCACACCAATGCTCATATGCTATCAGAGTAAATAGTACAATATGAATATTTTAGTATTTTAAAATCATGTGAAATTTAACAGTTATAAAAATATCAAAATGTATGCAATTGCAAAAGGCTGATTTATAGTAAAGAATAACAAGAGTGCAATTTTGTACACCTATAAGTTGAGTCTGGCAGAGCTGTTACTTTT
>RJWJ010043680.1:0-12479 GCA_004363605.1 Indri indri | reverse complement strand
AAGTTTATTTTCTCACAGTTCTGGAAGCTAAAGTCCAAGATTAAGTTGTTAGAAAGTTTGATTTTATCTGAGACCACTCTTCTTGGTTTCCAGATGGCCACATTCTCTCTGTGTGTTCACATGGTCATATCCCTGTATGTGCACACGTCTGGTGTCTCTGTCTCTTTGCCCTAATCTCTTCTTCTTATGAGAACACCAGTCATATTGATTAGGGCCTACTCTAATGATCCTGTTTTAACTTAATTACTATATCCAAATGGAGTCACATTCTGAGGTGCCAGGGGATTAGGGCTTTAACATATGAATTTGAGAGGACACAATTCAGCCCATAATAATTATCCTCATGAGATTTTGGAACAAATGTTATGCCGTATTTATAAAAAGCATTTGGAAAGCACTTGGAAACCTCTCTCTCTCTCTCTCTCTCTCTCTCCCCTTCCTCTCTCCTGCTCTAAGACACTCTGGCATGTAACTTGATGTCATTATTATTTCCCAGTATGGAGCAATGTTATCTTTTCTCTGATAAGTCTCCTAAAATTTTGCAAGCAGAGAATCAAATCCTAAATTTGATTCTCCACCAATATGAATATCTTGGGCTACCATAATTTAGATACAGAAAGTATAGCAAGGGCCAAATATACCAGTCAATGCACATCATTATAAATTATTGTTTAAATATCACTCTAGTAAATGCCATTAATGATTGATAGGTATAATCACCATTCATTGGCATTAACTTCATAGGTTTCCATACTTGGGTTTGAGTAGTGATTTGTAGTTCCATGATGCCAAAGTTTGATATACCTTCATTTAAAATGGTTAAGTTTCTGAAACTAAATCTATATTGTACATGTAGCCTTAAAAAACTAAGACCCAATTTAAGAAAGCTACATCTTCTATGGCATTCAAAATGATTTTCTCAGAAGTTGAAACAAGAAACTCTCTACCTTGGCTGGACACAGTGGCTCACACCTCTAATCCTAGCACTCTGGGAGGCCAGGGCAGGAGGATTGTTTGAGCTCAGGAGTTTGAGGCCAGCCTGAGCAAGAGTGAAATCCCATCTCTACCAAAAAAAGAGAAAAATTAGCTGGGCATGGTGGCCCATGCCTGTAGTCCCAGCTACTCAAGAGGCTGAGGCAGGAGGATTGCTTGAGCCCAGGAGTTTGAGGTTGCAGTGAGCCATGATGATGCCACTGCACTCTAGCCTCTAGCCAGGGTGATAGAGTGAGATTCTGTCAAAAAAAAAAAAAAAAAAGAAAGAAACTCTCTACCCAATTACTAAATGTACTCCATGTTGTAGAATACTCTTTATCAAAGGCCAGGAGGCAGTCTTGTACTGTTTAGGCTTCAGTCTGAAGATCAAACTAAGATCATAGATCATGTATCATAATCAGATATTTTATGGTCTCAGAGCAATGCCTTAAACACGTATCAATTTTAAGGAGTGATATAAGAGGACACTAGCTTGAGTGTCATCTTTATTATTTTTATTCTTTGGCACTCAGGCCCTTGCCATGGGCTCTATTAGCCATTATTAAACACTAAGTGTTGCTTTCAGGGTAAGGTAGAAGAGCATAAGCAGGAAAAGCTTTATAGGCTAATAAAAATGTAAATTAGATGTTCATCAGCTTGCTGCCCTGGAAAATGATGGAAGAAACATTACCTGAGAAATTAGATTCAAAGATTATTGCTAATCAAATCAACCTAAAATGAGAAATCCCTTCAAAACCATGCAATGTTTTGCGTGAATTTGCCTCTCTGTAACAAGCCTTCTATGCAATAAAATTTGATTCCTACATCCTAGGTCCTTCATGTATGTATATATGTATGTATATGTTAAATATATATGTACATACATATAAATGTGTATTTATTTATGTATATAGTTATTTAGGTATATACATGTATATATTCATGTATACACATATACATATATATATACGTAGGTATATAGATCATGTTATGATTTAGCATGTATCAGCTAAGTAGAAATAATTTGTTACATATTTGTAGCAGTTGATAAGAAACAGCTATGTATTTTAATTTATCTGCCCTTAAGCGTCTTTTCCTATGCCATACTCTCTAGTAGGAATTTGAAGGCTGAGTTTCTGTAGCTTGCTCAAGTCACATTCTCAGAGTTTCAGAGCCTCCAAGCTCCCTGTCTCAGGATGGCAAAAAACTGTTAGGCTTCTTCCCCTCAGTTAGGAATACATTGGAAGATCAATATTCTCTGCCATACCTTCAAATACAGTAGTAAAATAACGAGTGTGGGCTACCTTGTTTCTCTCAGGGATGATTCATTCTCATGGCATTTAGGGAGCGGAGCCTTTTGAGTATTTGATCTTCTCCTACCAACATTGTGAGTTGTTCTCCTTGATGGTTCCTCCTGGTGAATCTCCAAAGACCCATTAGAAACTTGCTGAGGTTGGAGTAGAGGGAGGGAGAGACTAGAACCTCCATGACTGACTCTCTGTAACTGTCCTCTCTCACAGCATCTCTCTTCTGAGGTGTCCCTAAAGGGCACTTGGCACCTCTGCTTCTTATCACTTGCTCATGCACAATTGTACATTAAACCAATACAGTTATTATTAACATAAAACATGAGACTTTTAAGGAAGGCACACAAAGCCTTCTAGAGTTACTCTGAGAAGCAATGTAGTGTAACCCATTGCATCTTTAACCTTGCTGTCCTTTTACTTTTTTCTGTGCCCTGAAGCAGATCACAGGTTACTAACTCTCTCAGCTCTGTGCTGAGCCATCTCATAAACACAGCAGGTCTCCAAATCTGGGTAGGTCCTGTTAGGAGTTGAAGAATTGTTCTCATAACTTCCTCCTGAAAAGGTATATATTGAGCTATCCAGAAGACTTGGAAAAAGATTTATATTAAATAGGACAAAAAGCAATTGATATAAATCTTTTGTCCAGAACTATCAAGGGTATCCCTAGTTAGCAACCAATATGTTGCTTCAATTTTCTCTGAATTCATTTTGTCATTATCCTCCTGAACTTCCTACAATATTACCCTGATTTATAAGGCCTATGTACAGATCTTTTACAGTCCACTTCATCAAAAACGCTCCTGAAGATTTACTGGGCTCATTAAAGCATGACTTTGGTAAAGTCACTCCTCTGACCAAAAACCTTGCTGACTCCAAGATGTACCTACTAAGGGATTTAGTGGTAATGATCCAGCTCTCCTCCCTTTTTAGCCATGGGTCTTCATGCCCTTCATCTTGCAAAACATGCCCTAAATTATATTGACTACTACCCAATGGTGTGTTCTATGCTTTTATAACATTATAGTCTTTTTTGTTTGCCTTTTCTACCCATCCTCAAAGCCCAGATGAAATGCCACTCTCATAAAGTGGCTGTACCCCTCTATATTAAAGTATTTTCATGTTCTAAATATCTACAACATTTTATCTGTACCTTTTTAATAACACTCAACACTGCCTGTTTTATAAGCATGGTTTTATTTGATCATTTTATTATATATGTTTTCTTGAGCATAGGAACTGTATGTTAGAAATCTTCCTAGTCCTCACAGGTTCCAGTATTGTGCTTTTGCATATAGTAGGTTTTTAAATAAATGTTTGCTGAATGACTAAACTAATGATTATTCAAGTGTTTTAGAAATTATACAGAATGAGGAAAATTATTTTTCCTCTCTATAAAGGCAGAAGAGATTATAATGATATCTTTCATGAAGAAAGTAACATACTAAATCACAAGCAATTTTCATGAATTGCTTCATAAAAATTTGTCTTGTAAAACCTATAAAATGAAAGCATCATGGCCTATATATATAAAAAAGATAATTGAGTGATATCAGCAAGATGGTAGAATAAGAATTTCCAGTGCTCATTGTCTCACAGAAACATCAACTTGAACAAGTATCCACATACAAAAATACCTTCACAAGAGCTAAGAAATCCAGGTAAGTAACTGCAGAATCTGAATGGTGCACAGAAATAAGGAAAGACACATTGAAAAGAGTAGAAAGGAAAGTTTTATATTACACATGTCATCCTTCCCCAAAGCCTAGGCAGTGCAGCACGAAGGGAGATACCCTCCATTTGGAGGAGGAAAATAAAGTGAGCCCTTGACTCTGCTACAGACCCTACAACCAGGCCTACCCAAGTGGTTCCCATCACCAGGCCAGTCCTCATGGCCCCAGACTCCAGTATGGCCCCCATTGGCCTAGGACCCAGGCCCACACCACTACCAAATCAGCCCCATAACCTCAGGCTCTAGGCCTATCCCAGCATCAGGCAAGCCCCCATAGCTCCAAGCTCCAGGACTGTTCTAGGTCTGCCAGTGCCAGAAAGGCCTCCATGAACCAGGTCCAGGTCCATCCAGAGCTAGGCTAGCCCCCATGGACCCTGGTTCTAGGCCAGCTCTCATGACCTTAGGCTCCAGGTAAGCCCCTGGAGACCCAGGTCCCAGACCTTCCCCCATGGAATCAAATGCTAGGCCGACTCATGCAGACTCAAGCTTCAGAACCTCCCAAGTGGTTCTAGGCTCCAGGGCTGTCCCCACAGAACCAGGTACTAGACTGACCCCTGTGGACTTAAGCACCAAGTCCATTAACCCACTGACCTAGCCAGCAAGCCAGACTTCCTGAAGACTCCAGCTGCAAGCCTGCCATGGACCCCCCCCAGATAACCTGCTCACAATCTTGGGACAGGACGATTGATGAAGGGTTTTCCTTGCTAAAGTCAGTCTGTAAAGACTGGAAGAGCTGCTCACTTTTTCACATGCACAGATACCAATATGAGGCTACAAGGATCACAAATAACTAAGGAAACATGATACCACCCACAGAACAAAATAAGGCCCCTGTAACTGACCCAAGAAATGAAGATCTATGAACTGCATGACTAAAAGTTAAAAATAATCACTTTAAAGAAGCTTGGTGAGCTTCTTTAAAGATAGATAAGAAAAATCAGGAAAACAACAAATGAACAAAACTAGAAGTTGAACAAAGAGACAGAAACCATTAAAAAGAGCCAGAGTTAAATTTAAAAGACAAAGAACACAATGACTGAACTAAAAAATTTCACAGAGATCTTCAACAGCAAACTTGATCAAGCAGGAAGAGAGAATCAGTGATCTCAAAAACAACCAGGTCATTTGAAATTACCCAGTCAGAGGGGAAAAAATGAAAAAAAGAATAAAAAGAAGTGTAGAATGCCCACATAACTTATGGGATACCATCAAGTAAACCAATATATGTGTTAGGAGGTTCAAGAAGGAGCAGAGAAAGAGAAAGGGGAAGAAAGTTTATTTAAAGCAATAGTGATAGAAAACTTTTCAAATCTGGAGAGGGAAATGAGCATCCTGACTCATGAAGCCCAAAGAAGCCTAAATAGATTAAATATAAAGAGATATTCACCAAGACACATTAAAATCAAATTCTCAAAAGTCAAAGACAGAGAAGGAATTTTGCAATTGACAAGAGAAAAGCAACTCATCACATACAAGAAAACCTTCATTAAACTATAAGCATATTTCTTCAACAAAGGTGCCAAGAACATACATTGGGAAGGACAGTATCTCAATAAATGATATTGGGGAAACTGAATATTCACATGCAGAAAAATGAAATTGGACCCTTATCTGACACCTTATGCAAAAATAAACTCAAAATGGATTAAAGACTTAAACAGTAAGGCTAAAACTTTAAAACTCCTAGAAGAAAACACAGGGGAAAAGCTTTTTCACATTGGTCTCGGCACTGATTTCTTGGATATGACCCCAAAAGCATAGGAAACAAGAGCAAAAATAGATGAATAGGATTGCATCAAACTAAAAAGCTTCTACACAGCAAAGGAAATAATCAACAGAGTGAAGAAACCACCAATGAAATGGGAGAAAATATTCACAAAACGTGTATCTGATAAGGGATTAATATCCAAAATATATAAGGAACTCAAGCAACTCAATAACAAGACAACAAACATCCCAATCTAACAATGTGCAAAAGACCTGAATAGACATTTCTCAAAAGGAGAAATACAAATGGCCAAGAAGTATATGAAAAATTTTTCTTTTTTTTTCTTAATTTATTGATCCACTATCATTCCCAATCAATGTCATTAATCATCAGGGAAATGCAAATTAAAACTACAATGAGATATTACCTCATATTTGTTAGAATGGCTACTATCAAAAAGACAAAAGATAATGTGTTGACAAGAATGTGGAGAAAAGAGAGCACTTGAACACTGTTGGTGGGTGTATAAATTGATACAGCCATTATGGAAAATAGCATGGATGTTCCTCAAAAAATTCAAAATAGGACTGTCATATGATCCAGCAATCCCACTTCTTGATATATCTAAAAGAAATGAAATCAATATGTTGAAAAGATATCTGCACTATCATTTTCATTACAGTATTATTTACAACCGAAGTATCTACTGATGAATGGATAAAGAATATGTGAGATATATATATTCAACATATATATATATAACCACACACATATATCTAATGGGTTAGTATTCATTCCTAAAATGAAGGAAATCCTGTCATTGCAACAACATGAATGAACCTGGAGGTCATTATGCTAAGTGAAATATAAGCCAGGCACAGAAAGACAAATACTGCATGATCTCACTTAAATGTGAAATCTGAAAACGTTGAACTCACAGAAGCAAAGAGTAGAATGGTGGTTGCCAGGGTCTGAAGTATGAATAAACAGGGAGATGTTGGTCAAAGATACAAAATTTTAGTTATGCAGAATAAGTAAGTTCTTGAGATCTAATGTACAACGTGGTAACTACAATTATGTTTTATACTTTAAATTTGCTAAGAGAGTAGATCTTAAATGTTCTTATCACAAAAATGTTAATTATGTGATCTGATGGATATGATAATTAGCTTGATTGTGGTAATCATTTCACATGTATACATATAATAAAACATCTTATCTCACACAAAAAAATATATACATTTTATTTGTCAATTATACCTCAATAAAGCTGGAAAAAGAAAATTTTAAAAACAGAACATAGATAAATCTAAAAATTATATATGGAATGATGGGAAAAGAATATATGTGGTTGCTTCAGGAACAAGAGGATTGATTACACCATCTTCCAAATAGGGTGTTCAAACAAAAAAAAATCAATTATTTTGACATTATGGACGTAAATACCCAAAGAAGCAGCTAGAATAATTAAAATGATTATCTCTGACAAATAGTAATGGAAACTGGAGAACTTTTTTTCCTTTTTCCACAATTGACCTTGTAGAACCATTTGAATTTTTAAAATTGTGGATTTGTGCTGCTTTGATAAAAATAAAAATTGAACTTAAAAATTGTGATTAGGTTTTAATAAAACCTGTCCTTTGCCCTCTCCCCGTATAACATCTTTTGACCTATGTAAAATATAAAGGATGAACGTGGACTTAATCTAATGATGAAGTTTGACCCTAATAAAAGAGAGTAACAGGGTTTAAATTTGTCCCATTTCACAAAAAAGAAGTCCAACATACCCATAAGTAGCATCATTAGTCTTTTAGGTCTGCATGTCTCTGTGACTTGGCTAAACTTTCCTAATCTCCTTTCTAGTCGATAATCTTGTGTCCAATCTAACACAGGATTGTGCTCTTTGGCATAAAATCAGTTACTGACTCACAGTCCTGTGCTATCACACGGCCTCAATGTTGTTGATAGCTTGTGATCTATTTGTGGACTGTCAAGATAAATAAAGATTTTCAGATTATTTCTGCCTTCTTTTTTCCCCCTACTAACCTTATACTTAGAGAATTACTGTATGTCTAGTCCCTCTCCAACTTGATTTTTATATTTTTTAGTCTACTAGTTCACCAAACTAAATGCAAAATTTTCACACTGATTGTTGAAATTGATTGAAATGTGTTGTTCCAGAAAGGACAGTCATTTCATTTAGAAGGGAGTGCTCCATAAGCAAGTGTGATAACACATCTCTTTGAAAATTCTGTCAACCAGATCTGGAATTACGACATTTTATAGTAAAAACCTATGGGTTTATGTAGTTTGATGTCTTATTGCTTCTATTAAATAGTTGCTTCTGACTCTTATGGGCATCCCCAGAAGAGTAGAAATCTCCCATGAATCAGGCAAATTTACTAATTTCCAGCTAAGCAAGCACTCGTTGAGCACCTTACCACATATGAGTCAATAAACTAGGTATGGGGTTAAAGGGATGTACAGAATGCATTCTAGAAATTTATTTTATGGAAATAATAAGAGATTGAATTGGAGGAGTGTTCGTGAAAAATAAACAAAACAGTCTAAATGCCCAGCATTAGATATTGATTAAATCAAAACAGTACATGGATACAATGAGATATTATGCAGTCATTAAACATGGTACCTGCAAGATTAGCCACAGACATAGAGAGGCTTATAAGGTCTTCGTAAAACATATAATATTATTTAAGTTTTATTGCTACACTTAGGGGTTTTTTTTTTTGTCTTTTTAGTTTGTCTTATTAATAGAATGAATACATTTTCTTAAATAATCAACCTTGCAGAATGGCTACACAATCAATGACTACACACCTCTCCCCACTCATTCATACCCAAAGGTAACTGCTTTGATATTTTGATGGATATTCTCTAGGTTTTTTCATTTATAGTTTTTTAAAATGGGATCACACTAAATGCTTCTGAAGCATCCTTTTCTTATTTAAAAAATACTTTGAATGACTTCCAAGTATACACCACATATTTTAAAACAATTTTTATTGAGCAAATTATCATGCATACATATTTAATGCATATATATATGTGTGTATATGTATGTGTGTATAGATATATGTATATATGGAGAGAGAGAGAAAGAGATAGTTTAAAAAACAAGTATGAAATGGATACCAATGAAACGACTGCCCAGTTTAAGAAGTTGATGATTGGCAGCTCCTCAAAGAAACTTCATGAAACCTTCCGATTTCCTGTCTGTCTCCTTCTAGAGTGATCAATCACTCCCTCTCTCTCTCTTATGGTAACTATTCCCTTGCTTGCCTAGACATTAAGTATATGTAAGTGTATGTGTATCTTCGTGTATAAGGTTATTTGTTCTTGTACATTATATAAATGAAATCAAGCACATTTTTGTGACTCGTTCATTGTTATTTATTGTGACTTGTTTATGAGTGATTACTTACAGGATTGAACATTTTTCATGTACATGTGGCTATTAGAGTTTCCTCCTTTTGTAAAGTGCCTTTTCTATTTTTAATGGTATTTTTCCATTGAATTGTCAATCTGTTGATTCATAGGCATTATTTTTAATATATTAGGAATAACAATAATAATTATTAGGTCATTAAATATGAAATGTCCAATTTCAAATCAAAAGTTTAGTTTATTGTATCTCAAACAGGAAGCACAAATAATTAAAGTATGCTCGTAAACTATCAACACAGTTTTGCCAACTTAGCAGTAGCTTACTTATGCCAGCAGTGAAGAAGCCTAGAGAGTGAGTGGCAATGAAATCGTGGTCTTTATTTTTCCTTCTGTTTATGTGGTGAATCACATTTATTGATTTATGCACTTTGAACCATCCTTGAATCCCTGGGATGAAGCCAACTTGGTCATGGTGGATTTTTTTTTTTTTTTTTTGGACATGCTATTGAATTTGGTTTGCTATCATATTATTTTATTGAAGATTTTTGCATCTGTATTCATAAGGGATATTGGTCTGTAGGTTTATTTCTTGTTGTTGTGCCCTTTCCTGGCTTTGGTATCAAAGTGATACTGGCTTTGTAGAATGAGTTGAGGAGGATTTCCTCCTTCTGGATGTTATGGAATAATTTCTGTAGGATGGGTACCAGCTCTTCTTTGTAGGTCTGGTAAAATTTGGCTATGAATCCATCTGGTCTGGAGATGTTTTTGTTGATAGATTTTTTTTACTGCTGTGTCAAACTTGCTGCTGTTCAGGTGTTCTATTTCTTCCTGATTGAGTCTTGGCAGATTGAGTGTTTTCAGGAATGTGTCCATTTCCACCACATTTTTGAGTTTATGTGCATAGATATTTTCATAGTATTACATTTACAGATATTATTTTGTATTTCTGTGGTTATCAGTTGTAATATCTCCTTTTTCATTTCTGATTGAGCTTATTTGGGTCCTTTCTCTTCTATTCCTGGTTAATCTAGCAAGAGGTCTATCAATTTTGTTTATCTTTTCAAAGAACTGACTTTTTATTTCATTGATTCTTTGTATAATATTGTTTTCCATTTGGGTTTGGTTTGGTCTTCCTTTTCTAGTTCCTTCAGATGTCTCAATAGATTGTAAATTTGTAACCTCTGTGTCTTTTTGATGTAGGCATTTAAGGCTATGAATTTTCCTGTTAGGATTGCTTTTGCTAAATCCCATAGATTTTGAAAGCTTGTGTCCCATTTGTCATTCAGTTTGAGGAATCCTTTGATTTCCATCTTAATTTCATTATTGACCAAATAACTTAATCATTCAGCAGCAAGTTGTTTAATTTCCATGACTTTGTGTAGAATTGAGTGTTTGTCTTGGAGTTTATTTCTAGTTTTATTCCTCTGTGGTCTCAGAAGATACATGGTATGATTTCTACTTTTTTGAATTTGTTAAGACATGTTTTGTGGCTTAAGGTATGGTTGATCTTGGAGAATGTTCTATATACTGATAAGAAGAACGTATACTCAGTAGTTTTTTAGTAAAATATTCTGTTATGTCTGTTAGGCCCATTTGTTCTAGAGTCCCACTTAAGTCCAGTGTTTTTTTCATTCATTTTCTGTTTGGATAATCTGTCCAGTTCTGTCAGTGGGGTGTTAAAATCCCCAGCAGTTATGATGCTTCTGTTTATCTCTTTGCTTAGATCTAGTGGAATTTCCTTTATGAATCTGTGTGCTTCTGTGTTAGGTGCATAAATATTTAGGATTGTTATGTCTTCTTGTTCAATTGCTCCCTTTACCATTATATAATGGCCATATTTGTCTTTCTTTACCATTGTTGATTTAAAGTCAATTTTATCTGATATGAGAATGGCTACACCTGCTTTCTTTTGGTTTCCATTTGCGTAGACTTTTTTTTCCATCCCTCCACCTTGAATCTGTATGAGTCCTTGTGGGTTAGATGTGTTTCCTGAAGACAGAAGATACTTGGGTTGTATTTTTTCATTCATTCAGCCAGCCTATATTTCTTGAGTGAGGCATTCAGACTGTTCATGTTGATTGATAGAATTGATATTTGAGATGCTGTTCTGTTCATCCTGTTAGTTGGTACCTTATTGCTTTGTTTTACCTCATGTGCTATTGTTTTATATATGCTCTGAGTTTTAGCTTTTGTGTGGTTTTACACCGGTACAGTTATTTACTCATTAAAAATCTAATGTAAAGTACTCTTCAAAGTAAAATTAAATTTGACACTTCCCAAACAATGAAGGGCTTTAGAACACTTTAATGATTTACTTCTCACTTTCTTTTATACTACTGTTATCATATTGTAAGTTGTTATGTATTTAAAATTATTACTATTTTTAATGCAATCTGTTTATTTAACTTTAAATATATATTCCCCTTTCCATTTCATTTCCATTTATCCATTTCATTCCATTCCCCTACCTATCTTATTCTGTATGTCTGTAATTCTCTTTGGAGTCATTTTGCTTCTGCCTGAAGAATTTCCTTTAATATATTCTTAACTATCTCCTTTAATGTACATATACTGGAGATGTGATATTTGTTTTTGCTTGTTAGAAAAAATGACTTTTTCACTATCAATTTTGAAGGATGCATTTAGTACTTAGTGAATTTTGCTTGGACAGAAGTTTTGTTTTGTTTTGTTTTCAAACTTTTAAGAACCATTCCAGCATCTATTATTTGTGTCAAGCAATCAGTTGTCAGTTTTACTGTTGCTCTTTTGATAATAATGTATCTTTAAAAACAGTCTCAGTACTTTAAAATTTTTTTCTTTGTCTTATCAGTTTTGTTATAATATGTCTAGGAATGATTTTCTTTGTATTTGGAATGCTTCAGTTTTTTTTTAGTATTAACTGAATATGTGACTTCTTGTATTTCATCAGTTTAGGAATCTCTCAGGCACTAGCACTTCAAAAATTGCTTTATGTCCCATTCCTTCTCTTATTTCCTTTTTAGACTTGAATTACAAAGATGTTAGAACTTTTCTCATGTTAATGTATTTCCTGTGTTTTCTTTTTCTCTTTATCTCTGTACTTCAGAGATAGAGCAACATCATTCAATGGAAATTTCTGTGATGGTTGAAATTCTACACTGTTCAATCAGTAGCCATCATCAAATACTGAGCACTAGATTGGTCACGAGGGTGGAGCTCTCATGATGGAATTAAGAAGAGACAAGAGAGTGCTTGCTTCCTTTCTTGCTCCACTATGTGAGGAAACCAAGATGAGAGCTCTCACAAGAACCTGATCATGCTGATGCCCTGACATTGGACTCTGTGTGTGTGTGTGTGTGTGTGTGTGTGTGTGTGTGTG
>RJWJ010043679.1:0-12500 GCA_004363605.1 Indri indri | reverse complement strand
CTTCTGCCTGCCTCAGATATTTCCTCTGTAAAATCATTAATACCTATTTCATTAAATGATATGCTTCTTGTGAATTGGTAACATGCCAGGTGCCTAAGAATTGTACTTAGTGAACACTGACTAACAGTAATAATATTATTAATACCAACTGGCTTTCTGTCTCTATTAGTTTTGTTTTTCCCTGCATTGGCTTCATTCTTAGGTTGGCTTTCCCCATTTTGTGGCTTTGATGGACACTATCAGCTTTAGGCTTATATTTTAACAGCTTAGAAGCCCCCTCAAGCCAGTCTGCTTCTTTCCCTATTTTTCCCAGGATTGAATGTGGGTGGCCAAGCTTGGATTGGGGACATAGAAGGCGATTCGTTACTCATGTAGGTCAGAGACATCTACCCTGGGAATTGAAATAGGGGATGGGGTTGAGACCCAATCAAACTTCATGGTTCAAGGTGAGAGGAGATGTAATTCCTAAAAAGGAAGGAAAAAAAAAAAAGGAAAGAAAAAGAAAAATTCTGTTTCATAACAGAATTCATAACAAATTCTAAATTCATAACAAATTCTGTATGATTCCGTTATCATATGAAGGGAGAATGGATTCTCATTAGGGAAAAAAGTACAGATGGGAGAACTGAGTGTTCCATAAGGGGATTGGTATTTGTTAAATAACTATATTGGTCTAGGCACATGGTAAATCATGCCATTTTATCTTCATAACAAGATTGTAAGGCACTGGTTATAATTTCCATTCTCATGAAACAGAAAAGTTATATGGTTTGTCCAATATAAGACATATAATATATAACAGCAAGGTTTTGTCACTTGGTCTATCAGGCATCATGGCCCTTGTTTGCAATAGTAAATATCAGCCCCAAATTCAAGACCTATTTTCCACTCCCATCCCCCAATAAAGGACAAGAGAAGACAAAATGTTCAAATTCTAAAATGATGTACTCTTTATTTTAGTTTAACACTTCAGTGAGTAAAAGCCGAGGTGTCACATTTGACATTGAAGAGGAACATGGAATTGGAGGGTCAGTGGCACTCAAATGCCTGAATAAGGGAATCTTCTGCCAAAAGCCAAATCCTCAAGCAAGAGTGGCTCAACAATGAACCTTTGTTATTGTGGAATGCCAGCTTTCTTTCAGTGATGTCCCTCGAAGGCATATGACAGCTGTATTATATAGTAGAGAGATAAAGAAATGCTTACAACTCCATACTCAGTCTGCTTGAGCATGTACACACTTTCTCATTCTTCCCCACGATTTAATGCCAGTCAGTTGAATGACTCCCCGGGGATTCCACATCTTTGTCAACAAGACTTGTTTGTTGAGCATTTGCTGTGTGCCAAGCCAAGCCTGTGCTAAGTATTTTGCATATATTGTTTAAATCAATCTTCAAATCCGTGATGTCAAATAGGTTATTGATCAAGACTCTTTCAAGATAGAAAGATGATAGAAAAATGCAATCTGTTCTAAGAAAAAAAAATTTAAGAAGAGATGTTGGTTCCTGGGTCTGGAAAATCAGAAGTTCTGGCTTTATCTAGACTCTATGAGATCCAGAGGCTCATAAGAAGCATCAGGTCTTGATCTCTGCCCATCAGTCAGCTCTATTCTCCTCTGCGTTAGCTTCACGCAGACTTTCTCTTCGTAGCGGCCTCCACAAGCTTATATCTTCCCAGATTTATTCCAGTGAAAAAGAAAATACTTTCTTGCTTATCCCAGGAAAACTCCTAGGGTTAAATCTTACGAGGTCTGATTGGGTAACATGCCCATAGATAGACCTGCGGGTAGAATCAACTTTAGTAAATCACACAAAGTAAGGATTGTTGATGCCCCAGGAGGGACTGAGGTGCTTTTATTAAAAGAAAGGGAGAGGATATGGGAAAGTATCAACAAGGGGTACCCATTATTGATGTTTTAATCCCCATTTTCAGATGAGAAATAAATAAGAAGACAAATAAATAAATAAGCAAAATCTCAGAGAGGTTAAATAATTTTGCCTAATGTCACAGATTAGTGGATAATAGTAATGGAATTTAAACCCAGGTATGTCTGACTAAAGAGCCTGTGCCGATTGCTCACTGTGCTGCTATTCCATCTCCAGTGACCTTCATGGCCCCCCTGTGCTATGCACCAGTACAGCTTGGCTTGAGCTTGGGCTCGAGCTTGGGCTCTCTTATATAGAACTATATTGGTAGATACCTTTTGTTGGCCCCACATCCACTGGGTCTCACACCTTGTCATTGAAGTCACATTTGTCTATATACCTGGCCTATTATCCCTGCCTAGGGTTGTCTTCTCTAACCTAAGGTAGTAACAGTCTTACACGAAAGAGGCAGCTCCATAAACTTTTACTAACATACCTGTCTATGATCAGAAAACACTCCAGAATATAAAATAGTTTCTTTCTCTGATGCTGACTCATATTACTAACATTCATTCTCATGCCTTGTTGAATATTGCTGCTGAGCCAATTTCAGCTTTTTTCCCCCTTTATTGTTGTTGTTCAATAGTTTGTTTTATATACATATATATAAATCAGATTACCATAGCCCTTCCTCTTCGTTCTTGAGGTATACCAGCCATTCAAGAGAGCATATCTAAGTCTTCTAAGCCATCCACAGCAAAGGGACTTAGAGAATGTGGCATGAGATGGCTGGAATTCTTTTCTCTCTTTTTTTCTGAGACAGAGTCTCACTCTGTTGCCCAGGCTAGAGTGCTATGGCATTAGCCTGACTCACAGCAACCTCATCCTCCTGGGTTCAAGTGATCATCCTGCCTCAGCCTCCTGAGTAGCTGGCATACAGGTGTGCACCACCATGCCTGGCTAATTTTTTTTTTCTATTTTAAGTAGAGACAGGGTCTCACTCTTGCTTAGGCTGGTCTCGAACTCCTGACCTCAAGCGATCCTGCCACCTCAGCCTCCCGGAGTGCTAGGATTACAGGCGTGAGCCACCACGCCCAGCCTCTTTTCTCTTTCTCCAGATGAATTTATTGGATTCAATGACAAGAGGCTGGGCCTCTGCATTTTTAATTTTCCAAGTCCTGCAAACTGGAAATAGGATGAAGTCTAATAATGTTACCAAAAAAAAAAAAAAAAAGAGAGAGACAGAGACAGAGACAGAGAGAGACAGAAAAAGAAAACAAAACTCTATTTTATAAAAATAACCAGATATGTTGGGAATATATTAGGAAGACGATACAGCTGTCTTTTTTTTTCCCAAGATACTCTGTCCCATCCTTTACTAAGAGCTGTGAAGCAGCTCATTGTCTTCAGAGAGCTTCTAAATAAACAGCATTCCTCACTTTCAATTTTATGTTGTGGTGGCAGTGAAATATCTTAGAATCAGCTTTTTGAATCAGCTTTTCAAAAATAAGCTTCCACATTCATTTCTACATTCCTTGTATCTGAACCTCAGCACCTTAGAGTCATATCCATCTGTTTCTTACACCTCCTTAAACCCTTGTATTTCCAAGTCCCATCAGTTCTGGCTTCATGACACTCCCCCTGCACACTGCATTCTCCTTAGCATTATGCGGATTCAGCCCACCCACGACCACTCCCCTAGAAATGATGCAAAACCTCTCCGTTCATCTCCCTGTCTCTTACTATTGCCTAACGAATCTGTGTCTCCCCAATCAAGTGTTTGTCTCATTGCTCATCGCTTACAATATAAAATTGAACAGAATAAGAATTGAACTAGGCTCTTGCCAACCAGGGCACAAATGTACTTTTTCTGACCCACCACACACTCCAATTCTGTATGCTAAATTCCACAATGCCAGGTAAGTAATCTTAAGCACTAGTCTTACAGTGCTTATAGAGGACCTGTCGATGCTTCTTGTATCTGTGGTTTTATTCATGCCCCCTACCTGGGGATAAATTGTCCTTATTCATTTAGCAGTGATTAATTTTTAGCACCTAATATGTGCCAGGACAGTTTTTGTCTTTGAATACAAAGATGATGCATGAGGATCCTTGTCATTATTATTAGGATCACAATGTTGGACCTTTATGGCCTCATTCCAATGCTTACCTCTACTGTGGAGCCTTATTTGCTTCTTTGTGCTTTTCTAGGTGAAAGAAATCTCTTTCTCCTCTGAGTTTAAATGTGATTATGCCACAAATAAGATGTACTATATCAGAACGTGTGCTGTATTACAGGTCTACATATGTGATTGGTAGGAAGAGCATAGGTTTAGGATTAGCATCTCCAGGTTCAAATCCTAGCTTCACTATTTACCAACTGGGTGACCCTAAGAAACTTTTTCACCTACTGAAGCTTCAATTTTCTTCTACAGAATCTTATTTTGAGAATTGAAAATGATATATTCAGTAACTTATCACTAAGTATGTTCTCCATATATATCTTTTTAGTTCCTCCTTTCTCTCTCCTACTGGAAGGTTAGTTCCTTAAGAGTCAATACTCTGTCTTTAGCATATTCTACCTACTTTGTGTACTGTGGTAAGTGAAGCAGCAGAAACTTGCACATATGCACATATGCATGTGAATATACACGGTACTGAAATTCATTGAAATCACACATGCGTGTACATGCACACACATAAACTCGTAAACACAAATTGAAACACATCTTAAATAGAGTTTATTCGTCAAATGAAGGAGGCATAATAGATGACCTCTGTCTTTCCTTATAGCATGAAAACTCTAGAATTCTAAGCCATTGAAGTATATATTGAAGGGAGGGCATTTCTAGATCAGTAAAAGACACACTTTCTCATGCACTGGCTATTCGTAACTCAACATGCTGTCCTAAGGGGGAATGAGACCCACAGAAGCAGAGGAATTCAAGCAAAGATGGAATGATTCATCCTAGACTGCTCTCACAGGGCGAGTCTGCACCAGGCTGCTGACACACACATTGTGGTATATGAGATTTGGGAGAAGAACTGAAAACCCTCTTTTCTTTGGAGTATGGACTTTATAAGCTTTTCCCTTACATCCTCTCGGACAGTCTGTTCTCCCTTCTGAGCTGAATCCTGTGTGGCTTGGGTCAGGAACAGGGAAAAATGGCAGGGAACCACTCCTGAGATCACACCCCAAGAGCCGTGCTGGGGCATGTCTAGGGCCTGTACTAGGAGTACTAGATAAGAGGATTTGCATTATCCTTGAGAGGACTGGTGTTTTATGTTTTTTATTTTTCCAGTTCAAGATCCCACGTGAGTGCTGTTTTCCAATGCCTTTGCACCTTCCTCCACTTCTTAATCTTTTCCTATGGTTAGCAAGTTTCCCCTTCAAATTCAGTTAAATTCCCCTTCTGCAGTGGGAGCCATCACTTTTTGTGTGGCCTTTATTCACTATTGGCCATCATTGATTCCTGTCATCCTTATCTTGATGATTCCTGTCCCCAGGGACTGCAGCTTCTCTATGTGTGAACAACAGAGATTCTGTCACTTCTCTAGATCTTACTAAGAATTCTCAAGTGCCAGAGATGGCCGTGAATGAGAGTGGAAGAAAGGGAATAATATCCTCGTAATTATGGCTGCCTAGTTTAGGATTATGTTAAAAGAAGTTGACTTAACCCTAATTATCACTTTGCTTTCAAATTCAAGGACCTCTCGGTTTGCACCATGTCTTTGTGTGCGGCTGCCCTTGCTTATTGGATCATGGGCTGCCTTTGAATGTTGCCTTTAGTCAATAAGAGATGGTGTTTAATGTTTAAAAATGAGAGTTCTGGAGTCAGAATGCCTTTGCTAGAATCCTGTTTTCACATGATGTGACACTGAGCTATTTAATTAACTTATTTAATCCTCACAGTCTTTATCAGTAAAATGGTCTTCATAAGAATATCTTCCTCATATACCTGTTGTCAGGATTAAAATGAGATAATTCAGGCTAAACACATATAATACGTGATGAATAAATGTTAACTACTATTAAAAAGAAGAAGAGGGAAGAATTAGATACGCACGTTTCTGAAATGTGACAATCTCATTTTGATTCTATTTAATAATTTTTATTTTCAATAGAAATTTTTAGTGTATGCATGTATTTGATATCTTTTTTACCCAGAATCAGGCACAATGGATAGAAAATAAGCTGACTGCTTTATTTGTAACTTCTCAATTTTATGTTACCTGATTCACTTATTAACATCCACGGAGTAATTTTAAAAGCTAAATCCTGGCCACAAAGACATAGAAAACATACCACTGTCTACAGGTGGCTTGCAGCTGCTTAGGTAGGACTGCAGAGGGAACTCCTATAGAAGTATATGGAAAGATATTGCCCCTGAACAGCTACTGCCCTAGGAGTTCGCATCCAAGCATGTTTGGGGTCTGAGGTCACAGGGCTGGCAGTCTGGAAGGAAAACTGGGCATGGAATTGGGAAGGGTAAGGACAAACTAGAACCTGCCATCAGCATCTGCCTCTTATTACCTCTAAGGAAAATGACCTTTGGAGGGAATTACCTGCTACTTCTCTCCTGCTTTCCTGATCTCATACATATCTCCTTTTGGTCAGTTGTACCATGAAACCATAAAGGGACTCTGATAAATAAATAGAATTATGTCTTAGCCAAGTTGATTGAGTACAAAATCACTACAGTCTACCCCTTGAAAACTTGTCACTTGCGCACATCTTTTTAAACCACATATAACTTCCACACAAAAAACAAAAACTAAGTTATGCTTGTATTTAGCATGATGAGATTTCCCCACATACAACTCAAAACATGATAAATATCTCCCCCAAAAATAAGAACGTTTGAGTATGCCACATCATCTATGTTTGGATAATATTCTTCTTCTGGTTGAGTCATACTTCCACTTTCCATAGCCTGTAACCAAAATACTGAGACGTAAGATTAATATTAGCATAGGTTACACTTAAACAGAGGGCAATGGGAGAGAGGAAAACAAAAAGAAAAGACTTACACACACACACACACACACACACACACACACACACAGATGAGAAGAAACTGATTGCAGAGCTAAGAGTGAAGTGCCAAGAGCAGTGCCTGGCACATACCACATATAAACTCTAAACTTTCATCAAGTAAAGAAGCACCTTTATTTTATATATCAGCTGAAAAAATGCTGCCAAATAAACTGTAGGCATACTTCAGAGACATTGTGGGTTCAGGTCCAGACTACTGCAAAAAAATGAATATTGCATTGCAGCAAGTCACACAAACTTTTTGGATTCTCTGTGCATTAAAAAGTTATATTTACACTATGATATAGTTTATTAAGTGCTCAATAGCATTATATCTAAGAAAGAAATGCACATACCTTAAATAAAAAATACTTTGCTGCTGAGAAATGCTAGCAATCATCTGAGTCTTCAGTGAGTTGTAAACTTTTGCTGCTGGAGGGTCTTGCCTTGATGTTAATGGCTGCTAATGGATCGCTGTGGTGGTTGCTAAAGGTTGGGATAGCCATGGCCTTTTTTTTAAAATAAGACAACAATGAAGTTTGCCACATCCATTGACTCTTCCTTTTACAAGTGATGTCTCTATACCATGTGATACTGTTTTGATAGCATTTTACCCACAGGAGAATTTCTTTCAGAATTGGAGTCAATACTCTCAAACCGTGCTGCTGGTTTATCAACTAAAATTTATGTAATATTCGAAATCCTTTGTTGTCATTTCAATAATGTTCACAGCATCTTCACTAGGGGAAGATTCCATCTCAAGAAACCACTTTCTTTGCTCATCCGTAAGAATCAACTCTTCATCTGTTCAAGTTTTATCAGGAGATTGCAGCAATTCAGTCACATCTGTAGGCTCCATTTCTATTCTAGTCCTCTTGCTATTTCCACCACATCTGCAGTCTTCCTCCACTGAAGTCTTGAACCCCTCAAAGTTATCCAGGAGGATTATAATCAACTTCTTCCAAACTCCTGTTAATATTGAGATTTTGACCTCCACCCATGAATCACAAATGTTTTTAATGACATCTGGAATGGTGAATCCTTTCCAAAAGGTTTTCAATTGACTTTGCCCAGATCCATCAGAGGACTCAGTCCATGGCAGCGATAGCCTTATGAAATATATTTCTGAAATAATAAGATTTGAAAGTCAAAATTACTCCTTGAGCCATAGGGTGCCGAATGGGTGTTGTGTTAGCAGGCAAGAAAACTCATTCATCTCCTTGTACATCTCCATCAGAACTCTTTGGTGACTAGGTACATTGTCAATGAGCACTAATATTTTGAATAGAATCTTTTTATCTGAGCATTAGGTCTCAACGGTGGGCTTGAAATAAACAGTAAACCATGCTCTAAAGAAATGTGCTGCCATCCAGACTTTGTTGTGCCATTCGTAGAGCACAGGCAGCGTAGATTTAGCATCATTCGTAAGAGTCCTAGGAGTTTTGGAATGGTAAATAAGCATTGGCTTCAACTTCAAGTCACTAGCTGCATTAACCCTTAACAAGAGAGCCAGCTTGTCCTTTGAAGCTTTTGAAGGCAGGTATCAACTTCTCCTTTCTAGCTATGAAAGTCCTAGATGGCATCTTCTTCCAGTATAAGGCTGTTTTGGCCACATTGAAAACTTGTTGTTTAGTGTAGCCACCTTCAGTTATCTTAGCTAGATCTTCTGGATAACTTGCTTTAGCTTCTACATTAGCACTTGATGCTTCACCTTGCACTTTTATGTTGTGGAGATTGCTTCTTTTCTTAAACCTCATGAACCAACCTCCGCCAGCTTCAGACTTTTCTTCTGTAACTTCCTCACCTCTCTCAGCCTTCACAGATTTGAAAAGTGTTAAGGGCTTCCTCTGGATTAGCCTCTGTTTTAAGCGGCTATTGTGACTGGTTTGCTCTTCCTCCAGACCATTAAAACTTTCGCCATATTGGCTATAACACTGTTTCACTTTCTTATCATTAGCATGTTCACTGGAGTAGCACTTTTAATTTCCGCCAAGGACTTTTCTTTTGCATTCACAAGTTGGCTAACTGGTGCAAGAGGACTAGATTTCTGCCTATATTGACTTTCAGCATGCCTTCCTCACTAAGCTTAATCATTTCTAGCTTTTGCTTTAAAGTGAGATGCATGTAATTCTTCCTTTCGCTTGAACATTTACAGGCCATTGTATAGTTAGTAATTGGCCTAATTTCAATATTGTGTCTCAGGGGATAAGGAGGCCCAAGTAGGGGGAGAGAGATGGGGAACTGGCCAATTTTGGGAGCAGTCAGAACACATGCAAAATTTGTCAATTAAGTTTGCCATTTTATGTGGGCACAGTTTGCAGCACTGCAAAACAATTACAATAGTAACATCAAAGAATCACTGATCACAGATCACCACAGCAGATATGATAATAATAGTGAAAAGTTTAAAATATTGTGAGAATTATCAGAATGTGATGCAGTGACATGAAATGAGCACAAGCTGTTGGAAAAATGGCACCAATAGACTTTCTCAACACAGAGTTGGCATAACCTTCAAATTGTTAAAAAGTGCAATATCTGTGAGGCACAATTTAAAAACTGAAGTGCAATAAAAACGAGATGTGCCTGTATGATGTTTTGTTGATGATAAGATACCTACTGATTTAAGAGATGTTAAAATGAAAAAAGAAAAAGTGAGCATTTGGAGATGGATGAAATAGGTGTGCAGTGAATATTTGTTAACAGAGTGGAAGCTGTGGGATGGACATTGGTCAATGAGGTGGCTGTATTTACTTATTTACTCATTCGTTTATTTATTTTTAATTGACACATAGTTGTACACATTTATGGGATCCATAGTGATATTTTGACAAATACAATGTGTATATACTGATCATATCAGGGTAACTAGCATATCCATCATCTCAAACATTTATTATTTCTTTGTGTTGAGATCATTCAACATTCTCTCTTCTAGCTATTTGAAAATATATAATCTGTAATTGTTTACTGTTGTCCTCCTACAGTGCTATAGAACACTAGAACTTATTTGTCCTATCTAACTCTAATTTTGTATCTCTCAACGAATTTTCAAATCAAAGATTAGATAGGGTTGTCTTACTAGGTAACTAAGATGTGGAATGCTAAATTTAAGACAGAAGGGTAGAGAAAACCCAAAAACTTAGGGTTTGGCTCATTTGAGTAGGAAAGAAAGACAGAGTGGACAGCAGAAAATCTTAAAACCAACTATAAGACTAGTAGTGAATCCATGTAGGAGACCAGCCTTGATGTATTTATGCATCACAATCTCAGGACTTAAAGAGAACTTAGAAGCTATTGCATCTGACTTCCTATGGCTTGCAGGAATCCCTTCTAAAAAAATGCCAGAAGAATGGATGAAAATAGCCTTTTGGATTGAGAATGGAACTTTGTGTATCTGTCTGTCAGGATCTGTCTTCCTTTAAAGAGAATAACTAGAGGAAATGGACCTGTCCCACTGTTTTTTATTGTTGGCTTTGGCACTTAAAACATCAAAACCTCTAAACAGAGCAATTCCATAATTTAGAGAAAGCTGTCAAGATTTTCACAGGCATGACAAGATGTGCCCTGGGGTGGGGGATAGAACCTGTATTTATGAGATTTATGGTAAAGGGTTTTACGTGAGTGCCGAAGTTTAAGACAGATAAATCCCAGAAGACAAATACTACCAATAATTGAATTACAAAGCCATTATCATGTGCTGAACGGAGCAACTTTATGACTCTATTGTGACAAGACGAAACTTGTTAGAATATTTATGTGCCTGGGATAGCTTCTGCTTCACCATCCCAGAGAACAAGCCAGCTCTTCCAAGTGCCTCCTATGAGCAGTTAGCCTTCCTGTGTAATTCTGTAGCCAAGGAAAGCAAGATGCCTAAGAGAGGAGTCGAAAACAGGCACAGCATACAAACACATCGGGCACAAGCCTCACATTTGTCCTCACATTTCAACAGCTCTTGGGCCCAACAGCTTTATGTTGTCACCTGGTATCAGGCTTTTCCCAGAGTAACCAGAGCAGCCCTAGGATAAATGATATCTCTGGCTGTCAGCATTGTTTTCTACTTCTGAACAAATTGAGAATAAGAACATCCCAGGAATAAAAGCCACCATAACAACCTTATCATTTGTTTAAAAATATAATGTAACTTTATTTTTTCTGATTGTTGAAATCCACGAGTCATAGATTTCTGAAGGCTGAAATGATACAGTGGTTTACCTGCTTTACATGATGAAACGACAACATGACCTATCCATTCCATTTGATGACACTTATTTAGTAAAACTAGATCGCCCTCCTATTTGTAGTAGCTTTGCCATAATTCAGTATATCCTTATGATATTTGGGTATAGTTTTTCCCTCCAACTTTTTATTTTTAAATGATTTTAGAAATACAAAACAAAGTACAGACAGTTCCCATACACTTTCCTGCAGCTTCACCTAATGTTAGCATCTTACATTAATGTGGCGTAATCTTCACAACTGAGAGATTAACATTGAAAACTGTGAACTTAACTAGAGACTTTATTTGGATGTCCCCAGGTTTTACATTAATGTCTTTTTTTTTCCCGATCCAAGATACAATCCAGAATCCCACCTTGCATGTATTTGTCATATCATTCTAGTTTCCTCAAATCCGTGGTAGTTCTTCAGTCTTTCCTTGTCTCTGATGACCTTGGCCATTTTGAAGAGTACTAGTCAGGTATTTTGTAGTATGTTCCTCAAATTGGGTCAGTCTTATATTTTCTCATAATTATAAGGTTATGGATTGTTGGGAAGAATGTCACAGAATTGATGTGCCCTTCTCATCACATCATATCAAGGAGTACAAGACATCAATATGTCTTATTACCTTACTCATAATGTTAACCTTGACCACTTGAAGTTGGTGTCTGCCAGGTTTCCTAATTGCAAAATGACAATTTTTCTTGTTCCATACTCTATTTGTTAGAAGCAAGTTACTAAGTCCAGCCCACTCTCAAGGGAAGGCGAATTAAGCTCCAACACCTGGCAGGAAAAGTATCAAAAACTGCGTGAACATATATTAAAACAACTACAATAATAGGTGAATGTTCTGGGAGAGATATTTTGCAGCTATGCATTTTGCCCACTAACTTTAGTATTCATCAGCTGAGCTTGCCTGCAGCGATTACTATAGGATTCTAATGAACATTTTCTCTATTTTTGATCATTTCTTGTATATTTATTGATCGGAATTATTCTGGAAGGAATAATTGTTCCTTTTTGACCTTTTATTGTTTATTTGCTCAGCCAATGAAAAGACCAAAAAAGCTGGTGAAGACGCCCAATTCTGCATTGTAATTTATTGTTTCTTTTCTAATGTTCCTTTCTCACTTCAGCTATCTTTCTACCCTAGTTATGAGCTGTTGTCCAAATGCTCCCTGTTAAATCTGGCACCTGCTAATTAAGGGAATGACTTTTCTGCCTAATAAAACTTATTTCAAGGAACATTTTAGGGTCTGACCTGCAATGGAGACCTCGGAAGAAAATGCACTTTCCCTGTGACTGATTTGTTTGGTTGGCTATGGAGGTGGCGATTTCCCCTGCCTGCCCTCGCCACCCCACCCCCCAGCTTTGCGCTCTC
>RJWJ010043678.1:0-12486 GCA_004363605.1 Indri indri | reverse complement strand
TTTTCTTATATATTTTGCACCTTCTTCTGGCTACTGTTAAGATTTTCTCTATTACTGGTTTTTAGTAATTTTTTGATGTATTTTGTGTTTTATTTTTAAGGATTTTTAAAATTCTGCTGAGTGTGGAGTTAGCCTTATAATTTTATTCAAATTTGAGAATTTTTTAGCCTATATTACTTCAAATTTTTGTTTGTTTCTCTGACCCTACCATGTTTGAAACTCCTCCTATTCCATGTATGTTAGATAACTTCATTTTGTTCCACAGGCCACTGTTGCTGTGTTAATTTTATTTTATTCTCTTTCTTTTTCATTTTTAATAGACTCATTGCTAAATCTACAAATTTATTGATGTTTTCTTGTGTAATGTCTTAAGTGTTGTTAATCTCACCTAATTAAAATTTTCGTTTAGACACTTTATTTTTCAATTGTAAAAGTTCTATCTAGTTGGTTTTTTTACTTTCCATTTACCTTTGTATTTCATTCCTGTTACTCGTTACATATTTCTACACATTTATAATAGCTGTTTATTGCGTTTCTAGTTTCATCATCTATGTCATTTATGGTTCTATTTCTATTCATTATTTTTCTTCTGCTTTGGGTTACATTTTTCCACTTCATATAAGCAGCCATTTTTTATTTTATGCTCAACATTATATAGATTTGATGTTAGTAAGAGTCAAGATTCTTTTCTTCCTTTAAAAAATGTTCAGCTTTGTGTTTATTGGCAGGAAATCATTATTTGCAGATCAGAGTCATCCCTTCAAGTCTTTTTTTAAAGAGCTTTGCTAGGATGTGTCCAGAGTTGCCTTCATTCCATGGATAGCTTGACCAGATTACAAAGGTATAGTCCCCTCTGGTGACAAATAGTCTTCTGAATATGCTAAAGGGTCACCAAGGACCCAACCCGGCTAGGTGGAGTTCAATACATTTTCTTACAGCTTCCCTTATATGAACTGTGGAAATTTTTGCCCCTCAGATACCTGATTGTTCTTTACCTGGCTTCATGGAGTGTCCTCTACACTTGCATGTATGAGAGAGTACTCAGCAAAGATGCAAAAGGACTCCTTAGTCAGATTTCCGAAGCTCCTTTTTTTTTCCAGAACTCTGTCCCCACCACTTCTGGCTGCCTCAGCCCTTTTTTTCCTTCCATTTACATTCCTTATCTCTGTAAGTTTACTGGGTTCCTTTTGGTTTTACCTTTCTGTGCATATGTTCTTGAAATTGTGTCCAGGCAGCAAACCAGAACAATTGTCAGGCTAGCCGTATCCGTTTCACTTCTCTCAGAAATCAAAGTCCCAAGAGATGCCTTTTTGTCAATGTCTGAAAGTATTTTCTCTTGTTTACTGTTTTTGTTTATTGTTTGTTTTAGGAGGATGGTAAATCCAATCCTTCTTGTAATGTCATGGCTAGAATCTGAAGTTATAGATTGTTTTTATCTCCCCCCTAAAGCCATGTTAAGAACTATAATTCATGGATATTTTTAACCTTTGGACAATCAAATATGTACCAATGAGTTCACTTAATTATTAACCCCTCTTTTGGGAAAAAAAAATGTTTTAAGCAGCAGGATGGGAAAGACCAGGAAATGCTTCAAATAACCCAGCTGTGTACAATTCAAAGATGGCCTTGAGATAGAAGAAAAAAACAGAAAATCCTCAATGTAATGCGATTTTCAGAAGAACTTCAGTAGACTTTTTCAAACATGTAAAAAGAAAAAAATAGATTTTAGAACAGTTTCAAAGAGTATCCTGGAGTGGAGTCAAGGGCAGTATTAAGGGATCCTGGCCCTCTATTTGTAAATGTTCACAGACCCCAAAGAAGGGAAACAGAAAATATGAATTGGAAAGAGAAATTGCCAACTTATAAAATCTCCAAATGTGGCTGCACATTTCAAAGAGACATAGAACAATATAAACCAGCTATAAATGGTAATTAATTTATGATCCTCCAGATAAAATAAAAGGATCTAATTGTACAAGAAGTAAAGGAAAATATTAAAAAGGTAAATCTTGAGGCTTGAAGCTCTGACTCGGGTGGTGCAAAGGCAATATATGTAAATATATATAATATATATACAATATATATAAAAGATAAAATTTCTGGGTACCTCTCAGTAAATAAAAAAAAAAAAAATTGGGACTGGAAAGTGAATACTAAATGCTTGAGGTAAAATGAACTTTATTTGCCTTGGTTTACAGAAAATACTCAAAATATTGAAAAATTATAACAATCCTTAGTTGCCTTCAAATCCTTTCCTATAACTATTAATTTGTGAACATTATCAGAGGAAATTCCTTTATTCTGTGTAATAGAAACCATTTAGCTTTTATATGTGATGACCTACTTTGGACATTGAACTCCCAGATAAAAGAAACTGTGAAAGAATTACTTTTAGAAGTCCCTTAAATATCAATAAATGAACAGATTATAACCAATCTAGGCAATATGCTATCTATATGGTGTATGAGTCAAGAATTAGCTATTGTCAAATAATCCAAGAAACTCTACAATGATAATTGGAGAACAGAATAATTTAAAAAGAGCCATAAGAATATAGATTGATTCTTCTCAGAGTATCATAAAATTTTGCTATTATGTATGTGCAAAAATTAAGACATGCTATGACTATGTGAATCAGCAACACACCATAAATAAGAGTTCAGAATGATTCTTCTCAGAATATCATGAACTTCTTTTATGTGTATGAAATTACTAGGTTATGCTCTAGAGGTATAAACTCAGCAACGTAACAAACTTATTGCCTATTATAGCCTATCACTTGGATCAGTGGCCAGGGATCATCCTCCATATCTCAGAGTAATTGCAGTCTTGAATAAATTAATCAAACTTATCTTTCAATAATCTGGCCATTTCATAAGTAGTACAACATGTACTGAAATATATTAACTTTCTCTTTTGTTTTATTGTAATCCTCTTGCTGGTGAAGGAGATCTGATGGTTATATTTCTATAGTTTGAGAAGTGCCCATGCCCCAAACAAATATTTTGAGTAATCCAATACCAGATTTTTATTTAATTTTGGGGGAGATTTTTATATTTCATTATTTCCTGCTGAAGTCCTTATGTAAGAGCCTCTCATAGAACAGAATGACAAACCCATGAAGGAATACAAGAATTCCATCACAGGTGCACAAAATTGTTTTCTAATTCTTCAAATAGACGGGAATTGTCAGCTTGCAAGATCTATGAGGACATGATCTAAAAAGCCATTATGGCTATCTGATGGCATCAGACCATCTCAATACATCTGTTAAAATATTCTCTGAGGCAATCCATCACAACATTGATAAATTGTCCATGATTTGAAACACCAGTGAAAAAATTTTCTTAAGATATATTTTATAGTATTATCTCTTTTTATGGGTTTTTTGTATATGCTAAAGGAAAGACCTGAAATAATTAAACTGTTTTCAACAAATTTAATTAAATTTCAGAACAAAACTCGAAAATGTTTATTCAATGGCAAAAAAAAAAAAATCATCAACAAGCCAACAAGATAGAATTCATAATGTTCCATAGCTAATGTAAACTCTCAAGGCATGCAAAAGAAGCAGAAAAATGTGACCTAAAATGAGGAACAAAATCATCTCTTTTTGTAAATCCTTATTTCCATCTGGTGTTATTTTCCTTCTGCCTGGGGGAATTCCTTTAACATTTCTTGCAGCTCAGATCTGCTAATTGCCTTCAAATTTAGTCAGGCAGGACCAGAGTAGAATTTGTCCTATGGCTAATTTTGCCCCACTATTGAAGCAAAGAGTTTCTGAATACTCTACCTGATACCCTGTGAATTATTAGGATTTCTACTCTGGTTGGTGGGAATTGACATTTGTTTTTTCAGCCCTGCATGAATGCAAGGATTATTACATCTAATTTTCACAGATTTCTTTCCCCAGTCTCAAGTTGTGTTCTCATATTCTTGTGCTGATTAGTATTTGGCTGATGACTTAAGGGTAACTCTTCTAGATTTCTGAAGTTCTGTCTCTGTGCAACACTTTCCTCTTGGATACTCTCCATTGCAAACTCTATCAGCCTTGGCTTCTCCACTTTGCTCACTATGACTTTTCCAGCTCATGGTTCTATCTGGTTTTTCTCTTTCTGTGCTACCTGGAAACCTCTCCCGACAGTAAACTGGGGCAATCAGAGAGCTTATCTTGTTTATTTCCTATCTCTCAGTTATTACTCTCTCATTGTTTGATGTTCAATGTCAGGAGATAAAGTCTTAAAAGTAGACTTTTTTGATTTGCCTAAATTTTAACATATTTAATTTTTTTTTGATGAACTAGGAGACATTCTTAATGAAACATAAACTTCACATTAGTATTCTTTCTATCTCTGATATTCACTTACTTACATAAATCCCACTGGCTACGAGCCAATTAGGCAGCAGATGGTTCAGTTTAAATCAATTAAATTGAATGATATGTACCATGATAACTGGGACTACCAAAGTGTGTGTCCAAAAAACACTGTTCTTTTAACAACAATCCTTATGTTTTTGACAGTCCTTGAGGAAGCTCAGCTCAGGTCCACCTTCAACATTTATTAACAATATTAATCCTATGATTTTTATTTATATATAAAGTGGCAAGATGAGTCAAAAATATTATTATTATTTATCTTATCAAGTATTTTTTAACCAGCATTTTAACATTTTATTTAATTTTTCAAAAAATTATAATTATGAGGTACAAAGTGATGCTAAGCTGCATGTATACAGTGTGGAATAAGTAAATCAAGCTAATTATACATCACCTTAAATACTTATCGTTTATTCCTCCTGTTTAATTGCAACTTCAAACCCTTTGATCCTTTTCCCTACCCCGTATCCTCTCGTAACCGCCATTCAACTCTCTGATTCCATGAGATCAATGGTTTGGGCTTCCACATATGAGTGAGAGTGTGTGGTATTTGTCTTTCTGTGCCTGGCTTATTTTACTGAGCACAGTGTCCTTCAGCTTCATGCATTTTGTAGCAAATGGCAGGATCTCTTTCTTTTTAAAGGCCGAATAGCATTCCACTACGTAGATATACCACAATTTTTTTTAATCCATTTATCTGTTAATGCACATTTAGGTAGATGCCATAACTTGTCTATTGTAAATAATGTTACAATGAACATGGAAGTGAAGATGTCTTTTTTAAATACTGATTTCAAGCATCCAGAAGTGAGATTGCTGGATCATATGGCAGTTCTATTTTTAGTCTTTTGAGGAATGTTCATACAGTTTTCCATAATGGCTGTATGAATTTACATTGCCACCAACAGTGTACAAGGGCTCCCTTTTCTCCACATCCTCACCAAAACTTATTATAATTTGTATTCTTAAAAATAGCCATTCTGACAGTTGTGAGGTGGTACGTATTATTTAAATTGTAATTTAAATTTTCCTAATAATTAGTACTGCTGAGTGTTTTTTCTTGTATTTGTTGGCTGTTTGCATGTCTTCTTTTGAGAAATGTCTATTAGAGTTAGTTGCCCATTTTTTATTTTTTAAAATTTTTTGCTATTGTTTTGAATTCCTAGTATATTTAGAATATTAACTTCTTACCAGATCTATTGCTTACAAATATGCCGTGTTAATTCACTCTGTAAATTGATATCCACATGCAGAAGAATGAAATTGGACCCTTATCTAACACCATATATAACAATGAACTCCAAATGGATTAAAGATCTAAATGCAGGACCTGAACCTGTGAAACTACTAGTAGAAAATATAGGAGAAAAGCCCCACTATGTTGGTCTTGGCAATGATTTGTTGGATAGAACCCCAAAAGCATAGGCAATAAGATTGAAAATAGACAAAGGAGATTGCATCAAGCTAAAAAGCATCTGCACAGCAAAGGAACTACTACCAGCATTTTTGAAGGCATGATACTTTTTTTTACATGAGCAAACATTACTGTGTTAATTATTATTATCATTACTGATTATTATTTTATTTTTATCATGTTTAATCTTCAAAATGTACAAAAAATAAATCACTTAGACACCACGTAGATGCCTGAGCAATAAAAACATGAGAAGAATTTATGAAACAGCATATTTTTATACCTTGTTTCCTCCAAGAGATAGCAAACTCCTAAAGATTAGGATGTATGTTCTAATCCCTTGTTTCCTCCGTAGTTCCAGCAAGATGCTCCTTTCCTGTATGTGCCTAATACCATTATTATTTTTCAGTTGATTACCAGATAAATTAATCCACTTCAGTAGGTATGCCAGGTTCAAATGAAAAACACGTGTAGAAGTAGGCACTGAATTGATATTTATGGCTTACGTTTAACTTCCTACAAAGTACATTTATAAAATAGAGACCACGTTAGCACTACGGAATCATTGTAGGTATCAACTGAGATATGTTTAAAGCTGATAGAACAACATCTGGAGTAAGATAAATATTTAATAGATTATAGCTGTTATTTTAATTATTAATTCAATTATCAATAATAAAGTAACTTTAAAAGTTATGTATAATTCTTACTCATTTCATATGAAAAATGGCACATTTCTCAGATATATCTTAATGTGTGGAATGGATTTATCAGTATAATTTTTTCAGCATAGTAAATTTCTATGAAAATATTTCAATGTTTTTACCCTATTCCATTAGTATCAACTAATTATAAAATTGAATATATGTGAGATTTTCGGAAAAAAATTAACAATCACATAAAACGAAGTCATATTTAAGAGACTAATAAAAGTGCTAAAGTCCTACTGTTGGAAGAAGTCTGATAATTCAGTATTAAAATAATTAATAAAACATAGATAAGACAAAGATAAGACAATAAGGCTTGTATTTATGTAGAACAGATTGAAAGTGAAAAATAAAAATACCAAGTAATCAAAAGAAAATCAGGCTTAATCTCTTTTTAACAATTCAACAAATATTTATTTTGAGGCTATACAGGTAAATGACAGCAATCCTGTCTTCAGGGCGTTTGCAGGCCTGTATTGGGGGTGATTACAGAGCAGGTGGTTTCAGGATAATGTCGAGTAAGTGCTATGGTAGCAGAAGCTCCAAGAGTGGGCTCCAAGCCCAGCTTAGAGTTTGAGGAAAACTTGAATGGGAGGCACTGTAGCCGATTTGAAAGAATGAAGAGGAGTTAGATTGCAAAGGAAACGCAAGAAAAAAGATGTAAACAGAGGAAATGAGCGTGAATTAATATGCTGCTCAATATTTCTACAGACGAAATTGTGTGGTGAGGAGCTGTAGCGGGAGAGGCCAGAGAGGTAGACAGACTGCAGAGCACCTGTGGTCTCATGCACATGCTAAGGAGCTGGGCTTTACTTTATAGCAGGAGGGAACCACTTATATTTGTTTCTGAGATTAATTTTCCCAGGACTTTGTGAAAAACATCTTGTCTTGAAAAAAAATGGTAAGATATATAAAAGATAAAAGCCAGGCATTTCTTCAAAATGCATGGAAGTGTAGATCTTAAAATTAGGATAGACATTCGAGATCACTTCATTGTGATGCCTCAATTTGCAAATGCGAAAATTTAGGTCCAGAGGCAATCAGTGTCTTGCTGAATACAATATAGAAAACACAGAGTTGTAGTACAGTTTAGGTCGGAATATACACAGGCATGCACACACGTGCCCTACACACACTTATGCACGCATTCAAATAAAAATCCATTATAAAGAGGTACTTTTGTGTTAAGATATGTCTAAGAGAAACTACAATTTTTTAAAGTGAATCAACTTGGTCTACAAGTCTAAAATACTTTTTTATATGAAGTTCTTATGTAATGATATAGACCTAATCTATACTCACACATACACACGCACATACATACACACACACACAAAACACACCCCCATCCAGGACTAAGAGGCATAATACATGCCTATGTTCTCAGCGTAAAATCAGAATACAGCATGAAATTAAAATGCAGTATTTTAAAGAAAGTAAATATGATAGAATTCAATCGTATGTTTGTTTTTTTTCTTTATTACATTCTGAGTGCCATAAACTCAGGTATTTATTTTCCTATTATATTGGTTTGCACTAAAATGAAAGTTGACAAAGTAAAAAAAAAAAACCATAATAACCTCCAAATTATGAACATATTTTTTATTTAAAGTACAAATTTAACATGCCATTTATTACATTATTTTGCTTTCTTATTAATTCATCTGTATGATGATAATTCTAAGAGATTCTATATGCTTAAACATAAAATCAGACCAAATCTTTAAACTTCAGAATTTGGGCCAAATCAATGATATCTTCAGATCTTTCTTATGATTTCTACTAGCTACATCAAAGGAAATAACATACTTTTAGGACTGAGTTAATCACCTCTCAAAACCATTCCTCCTCTAATATTCCACAACTCTGAAAAGGGCAACAGCATCTACCAAGTCGCTGAAGTACAAAACTTGGGACACTGTCATGACTCGCAATTCTCACTCACTCCCTACTAGCGAGCACCCATCCAGCTCTTCAGTTCTGCATCTCAGCTAACTCTGAATTCTATCTCCTCATGTCCAGGCTACTGGTCTCTCCATTAACACCAGCTTTGCTGCAATCCATTTTTCTCATTCTATAATAAAATGTCATTATATCATTTCCTGTATTAAAAATAAAACACAAAAATATGGGTTCTGTTTATCTGTAACATAAATTCCAACCTTCTTTACATGGCTAAGAAGCACTTTCATTGTTTTTTTTTTTTCTTCTTTTTTGCTGATTCATGCAACAAATATTAATCGAGGACCAAGTATGTGCCAATGTTCTAATCAATATTTTTATTTCCAGTTATAGTAGATTATATTTCTCAGAAAATTCAGTCCATTGAGAACAAACAAAATGTCAGAACAAAGATCTGAAAAATTATCTTTTAAAAACTGACAAGCTGGTAAGAAATTACCAGGCCAAATTTTAAGAGAAAGCTGAAACTCAGAGGGATAAGCTAAGCATGTTAAATCAATTTTTTTCCCAGAAACAAACCTAATTTTGGAAATGAGTTACTGTCTTGGAAATGGAGACAGGTATCGAAATTTCTGCTTGAGCTTACTAGACTCTTTATTTCACTGAATTTGGACTCTGAGTGATTATTTCATCTTAGCAAAGAACAACCAGAGGTAATCCCCATTCCTTTCCACACTTCCAGAGAATTTTGGGGAGAGTTTTTCTGGCTCTGAGCAGAGGAAGGGCCAAAAACAGACAGATATTTTCTCCTGGGAAGTTTTATCCATTAGATGATGCTATTTGTATTTTCAGCCCAATTCACATCACTAGGATTTAGAATTTATTTTTTAAGTTGATACCTAGTAATTGTACATATTTATGGAATATATAGTGACCAGGCATTAGCATATCTGTCATCTCAAACATTTCTCATTTCTTTGTGTTAAGAGCATTCAATGTCCTCCTTCTAGTTTTTGAAACTATAAAATATGTATGTTAATTGGTCTCTCACTGGTAGTGGGGCCTAAGAACCACTGAGAGAAACAAATACAAATCCTATCTAAAAGAAGGCAATTTATCCTAGGTCTCAGGGAATCATCACATTTTCTTTTTGCATGAAGTGAAAACGACATGCTAATAGATAAACATACAAAGAAATAACATATCATGAGCAAATACCCGTAGAAACAACAGACAACAGAAACAGACCTGCGAAATTTTCAAATTTTGGAAAGATAAGAATCATATAAAATTACTTTCCTCATTCCATTTAAATAAATAGAGAATACATTTACAATATCTGCAGGGTAAAAGATCTATCAATCCGGGGAAGACAATAATTTTAAAACAGTAGAGCTTCAGAAATGAATATATAATACATAAAAATAAAAAACACAGGTTTAGAAGTGCATTAAACAGAAATGAAAATAAAATAAATGGAAGGAGAAGACAGTTTGGGGATTCCTATAATTGCCAAAATAGGGAGGAATTTACTCTGTGTATGGAACGTTTTTTAGGATTTTTTTTTTTCACTCATGCAGAGCTACCTGTCTTGTTTGTTTACATTCTCTCCTTTGCATGTGATGAGGAGATACTGAGTAATCAGAGGTCCTGTTCTTGTGTTTCAGTTGCTAACAATCCCAATGAGTGAAAGCACCCCTAAATCTTTTTTTAGAGATCAATTATTATGCTTTATCTAGGGGACTTCATCTCCTCTCTGTATCTAGAGGAGCAGGGGCACGACTGCTTTGCTGTTCTGGATGCATTTTTTCAAAAATTTTTTTTTCATCGTACATCATATTCTTTCTATTTCTTGACTCTACCCTTAGTGCTTCTCTGAGATAAGCTAGGGAAACATTGCTCTGAATCTGGTTTTCTCTCCTCTGTTTCAGACTCTGATTCCATCTACTCTGTTATCACCAACAAAAGAGTTTGCTCTACTTTGTAGAAATTCTGCTATAAGTCTGTTCTCCCCATGGCATTCTTTCTTATTTTTTATTAGAACTACTATTTAAAAAATTTTTTTTCTGTCATTTTATCCGAATATTAGAAAGGAGGGGAGAAAGCTGAGGGTATGTAATCAACCACATTGATCTGGAAGCATCCTATTTTGAACTAGGCTTTGTTGAGAACTGCCTTTTTTATTCTGCACATTAGCACTATCTGAAGAATTTGAAAAAAACAGCATTAGGCCCAAACTCAAATAAATTAAATCAAAACCTCTGGGGTTGGGGACTGAGCATCCACATTTAAAGCTCCCCAGGGAACTTTAAGGTACAGCCAAGTGTAACAGATCGTAGTGTACCTCTTCTGATAAATTAAAAAATTCTTGAGAACAAGAACTTAACATTACTTATTTATGCATCTAGTTCATAAGTAGGCATTTAAAGGTTTAATAAATTGACTTAACAGTGCTCTGAAAAGTTCAGAGTGAGGAAATTAACGGTAATTGTTCATTTTTATTTTATTTTCTCAGGCTTCTAGAAATTAAAAAAATGAAAAATTCATGAAAATACATTTACCTCAATTTTCTGTATAAGTAACTAGCCTAAATTAAACAGAAAACTGCTCCATGTGACATGAACAAATTAGTGCATTTTCATGGTTTATTAATTGCACAAGTACACACTTACATACACAGCCCACAGTCATACCCCTGTGCCTTCTCTACTTGATTTTGTAGTTGAAATAATTTAATAGTTTCATTTGAGATGTGAATTTTTCAATTACCACGGTAGCAGTTTCTATGATCATGTAGTTTCCAGGATTATGTTTGATGAATTTCCGGGGATTCCTTTCACTCTCACTTTGCTTTATATGCTAATAAATCAGTGTAGTTCATCTGGGATAGTGTGGCACATTCTAATGAATAAACTGACTATCTAGCACAGAATCTTAGCCTGGGAACTATGAATCACCAAGCTATAAATACACTGGGAGCTCCCAGAAAGGTGCTGTTAAATTACACAATGAAGCTTTTTCTGTACAGTGCTGCTGGATCTTTAGGGTAGTCGATATCTAGGTTCAGAGCTTTATCTATTTTTTAATCTGAGAAAAGCAATCTGTGAAATGTAATATTAAATAAAATTAATGATAAATGCCAGATTATTCATGCAATTTTATACTCCAGTGTATGTGCACTCTGAGGATCTTTTTGATCTTTGAGATCAGAGAATGTTCCTCTAATTATGCCATATTTGATCCAGAATCTTACTAAACTGGCTTGCACTCACATCTTCCCTTTGATGGATAAGCCCTGCAGATAGAACAACTCCCCTGGGCTCTGCTGCTCGAACAGAGATAGGCTGTCTCCATAATTAAAATGTGCCTTTTTCCTTTTCAGTATGGTGGTGGTAACAATTGGTTCTTATATAGAGCGTATCATTCTCTCACTGTTCAACAGCAAAAGTGTGAATCAGAAAAGCATGTTTTTACCACTGTAGTACCCTTGAAAATTTGTTTTCATTGTTGTAAAATATGCATAACATAGTATTTGTCATCTTACCCATTTTGTGTACAGCTTGTTAGTGTTGACTATGCTCACATTAGGCATAATCCATCTCCAGAACGTTTTCATCTTGAAAAACTGAAACTCTATACCCATGAAACAACAACTCACCATTTCTCTCTGCCCTAAGCCCCTGGTAGCCACCATTCTACTTTCTGATTCTAACTACTCTAGATGCTGCTTATAATTGAATAATACAATAATTGTCTTTTTTTAAATTTTCCTATTTTATTTTAACATAACGTCCTCAAGGCTCATCCATGTTGTAGCATGTATCAGAATTTCCTTCCTTTTTAAGGCTAGATAATATTCCATGGTATGTGCATCCCCCCCACCTTTTAAAAATAAATTTTATCGCCGGGCGCGGTGGCTCACGCCTGTAATCCTAGCACTCTGGGAGGCCGAGGCGGGTGGATTGTTTGAGCTCAGGAGTTCGAAACCAGCCTGAGTAAGAACGAGACCCCGTCTCTACTAAAAATTGAAAGAAATTAATTGGACAACTAAAAATATATAGGAAAAAAAAAAATTAGCATGGTGG
>RJWJ010043677.1:0-12494 GCA_004363605.1 Indri indri | reverse complement strand
TAAAATGCATTTTTGTCTAACCGTGTTAGCAAAAAAGAAAAAAAAAATACTTGCTTATTATTTGTCCATATTTGTATTTTTATTTACTTACCATTCAGTTTACTAAGTTGGTGTTTCTTCATACATTTTTAAGTGTTTTATTGTACAAAGGCTCTCCTGTGGTTAAATGCATGTAGTAAAGATAAGTAATCGTACCTTAGGTTTTACATGAATTAAGATTATTACCGAAAACCCTCTTTGAAATTACTGAGTAACCAATACTTTTCTCTGTCTCTCCCTTCCTTTCTCTATCTCTTTCCTCCTACCTCTTGTCCTTTCTTTTTTCCTTCCTTTTCTTCCTTTTCTCCTTCTCTTCCATTTCTGAATGCCCACTATGTTTTTGAACACCCACTACATTTATCTACCTACCTATCCATGCCACCAGTCGGATGCTGAAGAGTTTGCAAAACAAATAAGACCGAGTCTTTGAACAGAAGAATCTTACAGTAAGGAGTGATTAGAATATATTAATAGTAATATACAAAACATACTTTTCTTTTAAAAACATAATCATTCTTACACCCAACAAGTTAAGTCATTTACGCAAGGTCAAGGTCAGAAAACATAGCTGCCAGTTTACTTTTCGCGAAGAGACGATTTTCCTTAGACATTTGGAAAGTGTGTGTGCTCTCATCTCTGAGGTGCCATCACCGACTGGGCCACAGAAACCCGCAAATCTCTATTTTCCTTTGGCTCTCTCCAGTTAGCCGGAAAGCACCGGAGGAGAGACTAGGCTTGAAGTCACCACAGTAACAGTGCACCCCACGTTTCCTCTCCCGTGAGAGACGATGGGCACGCACGACAGCCCTCCGCCACGTGCCCCCATACGGCATGTCAGCACCAATCACAGCTTCGAAAGCGCCACGCGGGTTCGCAGGTGTGGGATTCCATATGTGCCAAATGCAGAATCCTGACTCAAACCAGTAAGATTAACAGATGAAAGTCTTTCCGATAAATCTTCTTACAACTTTTAGAGTTACGGAGACTAGAGTCCATTTTTGTTTTATTAAAAAAATTATGAAACAGTATAGAATTTAGTTTTATGTGTGTACTGTATATTTAATTTAACGTTTTAAACAATTACTAGTAAGGAAATAAACGATAATTTAATAATGAGTTGTTTTCCAACAAAATAAATAAAAGCAGGAAAAAAAGATTCCATATGCACTTGGTAACGTACGCGGGATAGTCTTGCTCACACGGTAGTTAGCGTGCAGTCTGATCGGAGATGAATTACAGAGATGTACATAAACGTCTCCCATCCCACCACTCTTAGTTCCTATAAAGATAAATGACGTGTTTTTGTACCTCACAGGGCAAGCCCTTGTTGTCTGGAGGGTCTGTTGGAAAACTACGCCTCCTAAGTGCTCAGGTTTCACAATCGGTTCCAATGACTCATATGTCTTCTGACAACATTCCTTCTACCTCTGCGCTTCGATCGGGATCCTTTTAATTCAGCCTGAAGAACTTTTTTAGTGTTGCCAACAGTGCAAGTAATGCTGAAATATTTCTTTGCCTGATACATTTTTTCACTTCTATTTTTGAAGGAAATTTGCTAGTTATGGAAGCAAAGATTGCCAGTTTTCTGTTTCCTTTCTGTCAGTGTTTTAAAAATCTTATTCCATTGTCTCCTGAGTCCCATCACTTCTGCTCAGATGTCAGCTCTCGTTCTCACTGCCACAGTGTGGAAGGACATACATTCACTTCTGCCTGCCTATAAAATTATCTCTTGTCTATGATTTCATGTTTAACTTTTATATACCTAAGTGAAATTTAATTTATATTAATCCAATTTGGGGTTCACTGAAGTTCTTAAATCTGTGGGTTGGTAGTTTTCAGACGTTTTGAACATTTTCGGGTAATTTTTTTATCTCAGATATTGCTTATTTCTCATTCTTTTTTCTTCTCTCCTTCTGCTAAAACAACTACACGTTTGCTACACAATTTGTTCATATCCCACATCTTTTGATGTTCTACACTTTTTATTAATGTTTTTGTCTGTGTCTCAATTTGAATACCTTCCTTTTAACGGTCTTCAAGTTTAATAATCTATCTTTTGCTGTGTCTAGGGTGATTTTCATCCATCAATAAATCATTAATTTGGTTGCATATTTTGTATTAAAATAAGGTTCCTTATATTTTTATGTATTTTAATTATTCTTTGAATACTCCACATTTGCACATTTTTATCTATGTTTATTTGTTTTAAGCTATCAATCAGATATCTTCTGTTAATTACACTATCTGAACAAATTCTTATATACATCTCCGCTGTAGAGTTCTTTTTTTCTCCTGGAAACTAGCACATGACTTAATTTTATAAATGTTTTTCTATCATAAAAAGATTTCAAGTTATCAGTTAATGAAATATGAAATTTTATAGTTTTTAAATTTTTCATTTTTGATTACTGGATCTATCTATTAAAATCTCCCAATATAATTGTATTTTATTAATTTATGTTTGCATTTATTTCAGTTTTCTTTTATGTCTGTAATAGGGATAGTGTATAAAGGATGATATACTTTATTATTATATATGTTGTAATTGTATAACTTTCATCATTTTATCATTCAAAAATGTTTGCTTTGAAATGTGATTTAATTGTTATTAACATTGACACTACGTTTTCTGTTTGAGATTTTCTGTGCCAACTTGCACTAAGTCCTTTTATCTTCTTCTCTTCTTCCTGTTTTTAAGAGAAAAGGGTGTGCTTATTTCTTCCAATGTACCCAGATTTTTTAAAATCTAAAATTACATTTTCTTGATTTCATAGGGAAATTACATAGTGAAATAATTAATTTCATAGGGAAATAACATTTTCATGTTTACTGTGTTTACTTAGTTTAATTTATAACATCGATTTTATATTTATTGTTTCTCTCTTTTTAATTTTTCCCTGCTTTTTCTGTCCCATTTTTTTTCATATGATTTAGGTTATCTTTCATTCCCTTTTTTCATTCCCTACACATAAATTGGGAGATAATAGCTATATTCGATCTTCTGATAATGATAATGAATACTCAGCTTCTCTAAGAGTAATAATCATTTAATTTAAATTTCTTTCGTAAGGTAAAATAACAGCTATGCTTTCATGTTGAGATGATTTTCTTATCTGTTCACTCTTTCTTTTGAGATGGAAACTTTAGAATATTTGTACTTTACCCTTCTCCCAGCATCACAGATATAATAATGTTGGTTTTCTCAGAGTTTTTAATTTACAGATCTGGAAATTTATCCTTTAATTTTAAGAACCATTATTTATTCATCAATTAAAACCCCCTGTTGCATTATCATTACCAGTTACGAGTTATACTTTGCATAATGTAAGTATTTCATCATTATTGTTTCCGTGGCATCCAGTCTTGCTCTATTTTAGTATTACTCCTTATTTAATGCTTTTGGTTAGATTACCTGTCGAAATAATTTGTTCAGATAAAGAACATGAGTAGAAAACATTCTGAGCCTTTGCTTAAAATATATTTTAAAAATCTAAATTCTTAACAGAAGAATGAATTATAATATCATCTGATGAAATGTTGCTGAAAAACATTTGTTTTCTCATAAAAACTCCATATAAGTCAAGCATTGTTAACTTCCACTACAGAAGATGAAAAATCTGACAATAATTTGATCCTCTTTATTTTGAAAGTAAATTGTTATTTATAAAATCATAACAAGAAAAGCTTGTGAGATTTTATCTTTTTCATTGGAGTGAAGGGATTGCTTTAGGATATTTATGAATTTTGTATTTTTACTAATATTTTATTGCAATCAGAAAAACTTCTTAATTAGAGGACAGAAGTTTCCCCCACCACCAAATCAGTCATTTTATGCTACTGTTACTATCATAGTTTCACCATGTTTTTTGTTTCATTTTTCTCTCTGGACCTTCTAGCATGTTTTAAATTTCAGACACCTGTCCTACCCATATTTTAACTTTATGCCAGTGTTTCAAATTCCTTTTAATTTTGGCTTTAGTTCACTGAAAAATATTTTCCATTTACTGTTACAAAACCTTAATTCAGCTATTTTGAGAAAATTATTCTATTTTCATTTTATCTCTTACATTTTTGCATTTCTATATTTTAAATAAAATTTTATTTTAGAGCAGTTCTAAATTGAAAGAATATTGATACATTATTATTAACCAAAATTTATGATTTATTTAAATTTCCTTACTTTTTACCTAATGTCCTTTTCCTGTTCTGGAATCACATTCAGAGTTTCAGAGTAGCCTAACATCTTCAGTCATCAAGTCTTGTTAGACCACTCTGGCTGTGACAGTTTCTTAGAGTTTTCTCATTTTTGATGATCTTGACAGTTTTGAGAATGTCTAGTCAAGTATTCTTATAGTATCTCCCTCAGTTGGAATTTGTCTGATGTTTTCTTATATTTATTTTTTTATTTCAGAATATTATAGGGCTACAAATGTTTCGATTACATAAATTGCATTTTTACAGTTTAAATCAAAGTTGTAAGTGTGCCCATCACCCAGATAGTGTACACTGTACCTATTAGGTATGATTGCACCATCCCCTCCTCCCCCCTCCTACCTGCTTGATTACTGTTGAGTTTTACTTTCTATTGTGCACATGAGTGCTGATCTATTAGTTACAATTTAATAGTGAGTACATGCGGTGTTTGTTTTTCCATTCTTATGATACTTCACTTAGGAGAATGGTCTCCAGTTCCATCCTGGTTTTTACAAAAGCTATTAATTCTTCATTTTTTTTATGGCTGAGTAGTATTTCAAGGTATTCATATACCATGTTTTATTAATCCACTCATGAATTGATGGGGACTTGGGTTGATTCCACATCTTTGTGATGTGAGTTGTACTGCAACAGACATTTTAGTGAAAATGTCTTTTTGATAAAATGTCTTTTTTTCCTTTGGATAAATACCCAGAAGTGAAATTGCTAGAGCAAATGGTAAGTCTACTTTTAGTTCTTTAAGGAATCTACATACTGTTTTCCATAGATGTTGTATTAGTTTGCAGTCCCACCAACAGTGTATAAGTGTTCCTTTCTCACCACGTCCACACCAGCATCTGTTGTTTTGGGACTTTTTGATAAAAGCCATTCCTTCTATATTAGCAATGTTGAGCATTTTTTCATATGTTTATTGGTCATTAGTCTATCTTCAGCTGCACATCAAAAAAATAATCCACCATGACCAAGTGGGCTTCCTCCTGGGAATGCAAGGATGGTTCAACATACATAAATCCATAAATGTGATTCACCACATAAACAGAAGCAAAATCAAAGACCATATTATCATCTCAGTAGATACAGAAAAAGCATTTGACAAAATCCAGCACCCATTTATGATAAGAACACTTAAAAAAACAGGCATATATAGTACATATCTCAAAATTATAAAAGCCATATACGATAAACCCACAGCCAACATCATACTGAATGGAGAAAAGTTGAAAGCATTCCCACTTAGAACTGAAACTACACAAGGTTGCCCACTATCACCACGTTTATTCAACATAGTGTTGGAAGTCCTAGCCAGAGTAATCAGGTAAGAGAAAGAAATGAAGGTATCCAAATGGGGAAAGAAGAGGTCAAACTATGGCTCTTTGCTTACAATATGATCATATATCTAGAAAACCCCAAAGATTCTGCCAAGAGACTCCTGGAAATGATAAATAAATTCAGCAAAGTCTCAAGTTACAAAATCAATGTACACAAATCAGTAGCATTTCTATACACCAATAACTGTCAAGCTGAGAATCAAATCACAGACTTCATAACTTTCATAACCGAAACAAAGAAAATAAAATACCTAGGAATATATTTAACCAAGGAGATGAAAGACTTCTACAAGGAAAATTATGAGTCACTGAGGAAGGAAATCACAGAGCATGTAAACAAATGGAAAAACATATCTTGCTCATGGATTGGCAGAATCAGCATTGTTAAAATGTCTGTACTACCCAAAGTGATTTACAGATGCAATACAATCCCCATTAAAATACCAAGGCCATTTTTCATAGATCTAGAAAAAATAATTCTATGATTCCTATGGCACCAAAAAAGAGCCCAAATAGCCAAAGCAACCTTAAGGAAAAGGAAAAATCAGGAAGCGGCACTTCACCATACTTTAAGCTATACTAAAATTCTATAGTAACTGGCCGGGTGCGGTGGCTCACGCCTATAGTTCTAGCACTCTGGGAGGCTGAGGTGGGAGGATCGTTTGAGCTCAGGAGTTTGAGACCAGCCTGAGCAAGAGCAAGACCCCATCTCTACTAAAAATAGAAAGAAATTAGCTGGACAACTAAAAATATATAGCAAAAAAATTAGCCAGGCATGGTGGCGCATGCTTGTAGTCCCAGCTACTTGGGAGGCTGAGGCAGAAGGATCGCTTGAGCCCAGGAGTTTAAGGTTGCCGTGAGCTAGGCTGAAGCCATGGCACTCTAGCCTGGGCAAGAGAGTGAGACTTTGTCTCCAAAAACAAAAACAAAAACAAAAACAAAAAACAGTCTATAGTAACCAAAACAGCATGGTACTGGCACAAAAACAGAGACATAGACATATGGATCAGAACAGAGAACTCGTATATAGAACTGTCCTCATATTGCCATCTGATCTTTGACAAAGCAGACAACTATATACAGTGGGGGAAAGAATCCCTATTCAATAAATGGCACTGGAATAATTGGATAGCCACATGTAGAAGATTGAAACAGGATCCTTACCTCTTACCACTCACAAAAAATAACTCAAGATAGATAACAGACTTAAACCTAAGGCACAAAACCATAAGAATTCCAGAAGGATATATTGGAAAAACTCTTCTAGATGTTGGCCTAGCCAAAGAATTTATGAAGACCCCAAAGGAAATCACAGCAACAACAAAAACAAAATAAATGGGACTTGATTGAATTAAAAGGCTTCTGCACACCCAAGGAAACAACCAATGGAACAAATAGACAACCTACAGAATGGGAGAAAATATTTGCATGCTGCACATCCAATAAAGGGCTTATAACCAGAATCTACAAAGAACTCAAGCAAATCAGCAAGATAACATCACCCAACCCCATTAAAAAGTGGGCAAACAACATGAACAGAAGATTTTCAAAAGATCAACTAAAGGTTTTCTTACTTTTAGACTGGAGTTGTATGTTCTTGGAAGAGAGACCTCAGAGAAAAAGTTCCATTTGTATTACATCATATCAAATGTGTATACTATAAACATGACATCATTGTAGACATTAACTTTAATCACTTTGATGAAGTGGTTTTCATTAGGTTTCTCCATGAAATATATATAAATTTATATATTAATATATATATAAATATAAATTTATTCCCTTTAGTTCCCTTTTACATGCTGTGTTTTTGGGAAGTAAGTCACTATTGTACTTCAGACTTACGGATCTAGGGGTTAGGCTCCATCTCCTTGAATGGGGGGAGTCTATATAAATTATTTAAAATTAATCTGCATAGAAGATTTGTCCCTTCTCCCCAATTTATTTGCATACTCAGTAGTTTATATATAGCAGTATGGACTCGTGGGTATTTATTCTGTACTCTGGGTTATAATGCAATTATGTCTTCCTTCCTCCCTTTCTTTCTGTCTTACTTTTTTATCTCAAAACGTTCCAGGTTCGGTCATTGGAAACTCATTCAGCTAGTTCCATTTCACATACCCCTACCATAATTGCGACCATTTTTTTGAACACTTTTTCATTTTCTGACACTACAAAATATTCTAGGCTCATCTTGCATATATTCTGCCCCAGTCTGCAATTCAGGCATTTTTCCTTGGAGATGGCTTTTTTCTTGAAGAATGATACTAGAAACCATGATCTGGATGGGTTTATTGATCACGGGGTATCATTGTTTCTATGTCCTTTTAAATGACACAAGAATAAAATGCATAGGTGTACAATAAGCCTTGTATATACAATTATCTATAAATATATGTCTGTAGCAATCAGTAATTACATTACGGTAAACATGTTCATACTGATATCTCTAGTTATATACTTTATCACAGGGAACATTCTAGTTTTGTCTTGTTGCTTTCTGTAACCACTCACTCTAATACTTAGACATGAGTCTCCAACACACATCATACATTTACTTCATAGTTTATTTTATATACTGTTATGGCTAATTTTGGTGTCATCATGACCGGATTAAGGGATACCCAGATAGCTAGTAAAGCATAGTTTATCCTCAGTGCTTCAGTAGGCACCGAGCCCATCTCTATTCTGCTGGAAGGGAAATTCAGGTGTTTTTGCTTTTAGTTGGAACAACTGGGCTGCCCCAGGGGGTCTGTAAGGGTGTCTCTAAAGGAGATTGGCATGCGCGTCAGTACACTGAGTAGGAAGGTCTGTCCTCAATGAGCATGGGCTCCATCAATCAGATGCGGGTCAGATGGAACAGAAGGGTCGAGGAAGGGCAAAATTTTGCCTTCTGTCTCCCAGAGTAAGGATGCCCTTTTCTCCTGTCATCGGATGCCTGAATTCCATGATTTCTGGCCTTTGGGGACACCAGCAGGCCCTCGAGCTCTTGTTCCTCAGGCCCCAGACTGAGACTTACATCATCAGCTTCCTTGGTTCCTCTAAAGCCTTTGGACTCGGACTGAGCCCCACCACCGGCTTTCTTGGTTCTCCCCAGTCTCCGCAGTAAATCTCTTGTCCTTATACAGGCATCCCACTGGTTCTCTCTGGAGACCCCTGACTCAAACATGTGTACATATTTCTCAGAGTCGTTAACCCTTATCTCTACGTGGGGGAGTTATCCGCTCTGAACAATCACAGTACTACGTGCTATGCATGGCTTTTCCTGTCTTCGGTCTTAGAGACTCCACTCACCTCCAGAATTAGGGAAGGCAGCACCTTTGAACCGGCCTTTTCTCAGTGAGGTTGTTTTATATATTAGTAATGCAGATAGATGTTGATTTTTCTGTGTCTGGTCACATTCTGTATTTTAGCCTGAGCTTCACCTATTTCCTAAATAAATTTTTAGAAATTGGCATACATTACTGTCCCTTTTATGGGCAATAAGTTTCCTGGGTTTTAACAAATGCACAGTGTCATGCATTCATCATTACAATGTCATGAAGAGTAGTTTCATTGCCTGAAACAATTCTCTGTTTCACATATTCAACTCTATCTTCCACACCTGAATCCCTGCCAATGACTAATATCTTTTTCATATCTATGATTTTGCCCTTTCCAGAAAGTCACATAATTGGAATCATGTAGTACATACCTTCTTCGAATGTGCTTCATTTACTTAGCAATATGCCTTTATGATTTTTCCATGTCTTCTCCTGATGTGATAGCGCATCTATTTTTATTGTTCAATCATATTCCATTGTATGGATGTACCATAGTTTGATTATCCAATTACCCACTGCAAGACATATTGACTGCTACCAGTTTGAAACAATTATAAATAAAAATGCTATAAGCATTTGCCTACAGGCTTTTATGTGAACATAAAGATTCAAATCACTTGAATGAATATCCAAGAGTATAATTCCTGAATAGTACAGTAAGACTATGTTTAGCTATTTAAGAACCTGACATCTGTCTTCAAAAGTAGGGGCTGTATCATTTGAATTCCTACCAGAAATAAATGAGAAATCTGTTGCTTTTCATCTTTAACAGCAGCTGATATTATCAATTTTTATGGATTACAGTTATTTTAATAGGTACCTATTAACATCTCAAATTATTTTTGTTTACAGATAACATAATCTTAAAGTTTTTAGAAACTTCATGAAAAGTTTATAGAACTAGTAATAATAACATATCCAGTAAAATTGCAGGGTACAAAATCAGCATACAAAAATCAGTTGCATTCCTGTACATTAACAATAAACTATCTGTCTGAAAAGGAAATGCTTAAGTATAAACTTAACCAAGAAGATGAAAAGCCTTATGCTGAAAACTACAAAACACTGATGAAAGAAATTAAGAAAGACAGAAATAAATGGAAAGACATCCCATGTTCACATATTGGAAGGCTTAAGTGTGTTAGAAGGTCCACACTACCTGAAGCAATCTACAGACTTAATGCTTTCGCTATCCCCAACAGTGCATTGCTCCCATGATGTGTGCACTGAAGTCCCTGACTTCACCCCAGTGCAATGTATCAATGTAACAAAACTGCACCTGCTTTTTGTGACTATATACAAATAAAAAATAAATGAAAAAAAACCCAAATGGCATTTTTATAGAAATCGCAGAAAAATCCTAAAATTACACGGAACCACAAAAGACTCCAATATCCAAAGCAATCTGGAGAAAGGAGAACAAAGCTGAAGTCATCATGCTTCTTGATTTCAAAATAAAGCTACAGTAACTTAAAAAGTATGGCACTGGCACAAAGACAGTCATAGACCGATGGAACAGAGTAGAAAGCGCAGAAATAAACCCAAGCACAGATATGAAACTGATCTTCAGTAAAGATAACAAGAATACACAATGGGAAAAGGGTAATCTCGTCAACAAACGCTGATAGAAAAACTGGATACTGGATATTAATATGGAAAAGAATGAGATCGAACTCATATCGTACACAATGCTCAACTCAAAATGAACTAAAGACCTAACTGTAAAACTTGTGACTTAAAAACCCATGGAAGAAAATATAGGAGAAAAGCTGTGTGACATTGGTCTTGGCAGTGATTTCTTGGATATGGCACAAAAAGCACAGGCAACAATAGCGAGCATAAGCAAGTGGGATTGCATCAAATTAAAACGCTTCTTCAAAGCAAAGGAAACAATCAACAGAATAATAAAGTTGCCTGTGGAATGGGAGAACATATTTGTTTTAGTTTGAAATTCCCCAATGAACCGTGATGTCGAACATGTTTTCATGTGTTTACTCATCATGTGTGTATCTTCTTTGATGGAGGGGTCTATTCCCATCTTATGTCCAATTTTTAACTGGGCTGTTTGTTTTCTCGGTGTTGACTTTGAGAGTTCTTCGTGTATTATTAAAGAAATATTCTTTAGTCTTTTCAGTCTCTTAACAGTATATGTCATACGGAAGAAGTTTTTGATTTCCAAATTATCAAATTTTTCTTTCATATTTCATGTATTTGGTGTTCTATCCAAAAACTCATCATAAAACCAAAAAGCACGTCAATTTTCTCTTTCGTTAAGTTTTAGAAATTTTGTAGTATTGCTTTTATATTTAAGTCTATGACACATTTTCAGTTAATTTTTGTGAAAGTTGTAAGTTTTCTATCTAAATTCATTTTTAATATGGATGCCTAATTGTTCCAACACCACTTTTCATAAAGACTATCCTGTTCCTATTGAATTTCATTTGCTTGTCAAAGATCAGTAGAACATATTTTCATGAGTCATACAGGTTCTGTATTCTGGTCCATGAATCTATATGCATATTGTCACCAGTACCTCACTCTCAGGATTACTGCAGCTTTGTAGTAAATCTTGAAGTCAGGCAGTGTCTCCCAACTTGCTCTTCTTCAGTAGTGTGTCAGCTGCTCTGGGCCTGTTGCCTTTCCACATAAACTTAGAATCAGTTTGCCATGATAAACCATCAGTACCATGGCGTGGGCTGCGAGCGTTTTGATTTGGCTCGCACTGAATCCACACATCAAGTTGAGAAGAACTGGTATCTTAGCAACATGGAGTCTTGTAATCTGTGAACACAGATCATCTTTCCATCACTTTTGATCTTTTGTTTCTTTCATTAGAATTTTATAGTTTTCCACAGATACATACTATACCGTGTATGTTTTGTTAGATTTAGACCTCAGTATTCTGTTTTTTGGTAATATTGTAAAGAGTATTTTGTTTTTAATTTCAAATTGAAGTAGAAAATATTTTAGAAATGGGATTCCAGTTTACGTTCTCACATGAAACACGGGAGAGTGCCTGTTTTCCCACGTCTTCCCTGGCTTCTCGTTTGCCCGGTAGATCCTGCCATAGCTCACGCTGCACAATCACCAGTCAGTTCTAAACACAGCATGTTAATGTACAGAAGCCACAGCAAAGCAGGGTGCGATGGCCCCCTGCAGGTTACCTTGTTCCTAATCCAGTGCCAACTGATTTACTCATAAAATAAATGGTATTTGTTGAAAATATCCGGTCTTCTTATTTGAACCATTGTTTGTCTAATCTTGTTTGCCATTCTCCTCACTATGTAGAATGTATGTTCTGATCAATGAATAAATTCAACTTATCAATTAGATTAAATGCTTTAATTTTGCAATTAATTGTATTTTCCCTAAAAATGCAATGTCTCACAATTCTGACCAAATATGGTTAGGCAACCCCAGAGTCCCAAATGTGTTTTTTGACATTGACCAACTTCTGGTCATTTACCACTGTGCCCACAGAGGGCAGCTCAGTGTCCCAGGAGCAGGGTAGGTGCTGAACGACAGGCGCACAGTGAAGCTGGCTGGCTCTTGGATTTCAGAGCAGCCTTGGCTGATATCGGGACTTGGA
>RJWJ010043676.1:0-12501 GCA_004363605.1 Indri indri | reverse complement strand
GCTTTTGAGAGTGATCCAGAAAGGGTTAAATAGGAGGAGATTCAAGAGACCACTAAGGGAAAGGGCAGTGGACAAGAGTCAGGAAGCCCGGGTCCTAATCCCAGAGCAGACGCCAACTCCTCATGTGCCTTGGCGATTCAGTCTCTCTCTTGGGCCTCAGTTTCCACGATGGCACCATCACTCTGAGGTGTGCACCCTATGTTCCTGAATCCTACTTTTCATGACCTTCCAGTTTGGAATATGAGCCCTTTCTGGTTAGCTCAAAAGGCTCAGTTCTTATAGAGAAAAAAAAAAAAATTAAGATTTTGGGGGAAAATTCTCCAAAGTGCAAGTGGACTCAGAGAGTTTTCCCAGGTCATTAAAAAGGGAAAATCGGCCTCCCTAAGAAAACAAATTCTCCTCTCACTGTAAGTGCGGGTTATCAATCGGAGTTCTGATGACTTTGGGGCTGACAATTTTAACAACCACTTAAGTCTCACCCTGCGCCTTTTATCTGAGTGCTACACAAACACTGTTAAACACACAAGCTGAGGCTGGGGAAAACGGTATCATCTAGGAGGGGAGAAGACTCGGGGAATTGAAATACCCACAGCCCCCTCCTCCCACTCTCCCCTCAGCAGAGCTAATCAATGGCCTGCTTAGGCTTAGCATTAATAAGTCTGGACTCTTGCACTTTTGACCTAGCTGTTAGATAACAATTCCTTTAGCGGGGCCGTGGGTTATTAAGCATGAAGAGTCAATTTGATAAATAGATGACATTTTATTTATCTAAATTTCTGGAGGAATGGTGTTTATTTTAAAAGGGAGGAATGCAATTTATAAATAATTTATTTGCACAGGATGAGTTGAAACACTGAATCCCTATTGGGGGAAAGGAATCATTAAAAAGTGTCCTCATACTTTTATTGATTGCAAAAAAAAATACTGACTTTTTATATCTGGATTTTTCTCATTCTTTTTTAGGCTCCTTGCTGCCCTTGATTGAGCGGTATTTTGATTCACTGTTCTGATATTTCACATTCAGTTGCATACTCGAAAATGCCTTTTTTATTTGCCATAGAGCAGCTGTAATTCTACAATGATTTATAATTCTGCAAAGGTGGAAAAGTCTATCCATTTCCAAATTTAGGATGGGTTAAATAAAGGATTATACACCTGCAAGATGGAATGTGTTCTAATATCCCTGATCTCTCTCTCTCCCTCTCTCTCTCTCTCTCATACACACACACACACACACACACACACACACACACACACACACCATTAAGTAAAAACAAACAAAAAACAGGTTACAAAGCAGTTTGATTGCATTTTCTTCAAAATATCTAGATGTTTTATCAAAATAGCAAGTACACATGCCCTTTGACTCAGCAATTCCATTTCCAGATATATATTTGTGAATTTGCACAATGACATATCTACAAGGACAGTCACTGCAGCATCATTTGGAGTCACATAAGATTGGGAACCTTTTCAATGCCCAACAGTAGGAGCCTGGTTAAAGAAATCATGGTTCAGTCCCTACAGCGGAGTACTACACAGCCATTAAAAGGAGAAGAGCCATCTCTGAGAGACACTGTTAAGGCAAAAGCAAAGGCCCATAAGAGTGGGTCTAGCATGAGCCAGGGTGTGCGTCACAGGGGACAGATTCCCGAGGAAGTGAGGACAAGCGTGGCTCTGGGCTGGGGAACTGAGCTTCTAGGACAAAAACAGGAGGTGGATTTTTCACTCTTCATGCTTTCATAGCTTTTAAAATGTGAATCACGTGAGTGTTTTCTGTTACAAATAAGTGAAATTGTAAGTAAATAGTCAAAGACTGAACTTTATGCATAGAAGAATGTTGAAAAAGACATACAGAGAGTCAGTCATTTGTAGGTGCGATGACCTGTGGATGGTTTCACGCTTTTCTTCTTTTGCTTGTCTACGTTTTCTGCTGTCTCTGAAATGGACATAAAAAAAGAGTTCTTTTGTAAATTTTCTTTTTAAAAAGAAAGAAAGGACAAAAATGACTTTCCCTTCTTTGCCCTCAAAGGTATGGATTCTTTCATGTGTGTATTAAATATCTCCAAGTAGTCATTGTAAAATGACTGTGGGAGACAGGAGGCCAGGAAAAGACTAATAAAACAGAGGTTTACGGGCATTTGGGTGAGAGGAGGACTTCCAGACGCACAAAAGCCAAGATTTGAGAGGAGGGAGAGGAGCCTTGTACCAGGAGGAAGTGAGATGCGCTGCTGAGGTTTATGGCCACCTTCTCTGGGCCTCCCTGCTAAAGGCCCCCGAATATCCAGTGATCATGACAACTGCCCAGTAGGAGAATGGGGGAAGGTGAGAAGCAATTAGGATCCCCTTTCTAAGATGAACAAACCTGGACACTGAATGAGACCGCTGAAAGGTCACCGAGGACCAGGGGAAGGAAATTCCAAGTCTCCTTTCTTAGATTGTACTTTCCCTTCCTTTGCGGCGATAGTGATGACAAGAATATTTAATTGCAACCAAGAGCTTACTCCATGCTAAGCATTAGGCAAAACACTCTTATATATGTTATCTTGTCTAACATCACAGGTTGTTGTGAGGATTAAACAAGAGAACGTCCCTTGGACAGTGGACAACCCTTGCAACTGACCATGGCTGCACTCTTTATACTGTCTTGTCAGTAGGTTAGATGTAAGAGATAACTGTGGTCATCTATTACAGAGGTCTGTTAGTGCCTGCCTGTATCTGTTCACATTTTCTTTTTCAGCTTGCTAGCCTAACCAATAACTGCCAGAGACTGAAATGCTTTGTCTGAAGACTTTCTCTAGCCACTGAAGCCTACTCTTCCTGCTCATGGGCAACCTGGAATTGTCTAGGAATTAATGTCCCACCTCCACCCTCAAGGCGGCCCTCAGTCAAAGACCAATGGAACATGGTGGGTAAATTCTGCAGCCTCTTGGATGTCTTATCTCTGGGGCGTGTGGTCTACACTGACTCCCACAATTCCCAGTGGGGTTAAGCTCCAGTTGCCTACAGGGCTCTCTTGCATGATTATTCACCCTGTATTGATTCCATCCCACCCCTGCCTCACTCCTTGGCATCACCTCCCAAATAAACTACTTGTATCGTACTTGAAACCTCGTCTCAGGATCTGCTGCTGAGGACCAAGCCTAGGACATGGACTATAACCCATCCTGTGCTCTCTTAGAAAGTCTGCTTCTCCTTCTTGCTGCCTCTTTCATAGTAACTTCTATCGATACAGCATTGAATGGGTTTCAAATCTCATTCGCAGCTCCTACGCCCACTGTGCTTCCCCCAACTCTGTAGGGAAGATATGTGGGCTTTGCCACCCTCCCCTCCTTTCGCAGGTAAAGAAATGGAGGATCAGAGAGGTGACGTCATTTCCCCCAAGAACACACACAGCTGGGAAGGGGCAGGACCCAAAACCAAGGCTCCCCATTCTACACCTCGCCTCTATCCATTATACAATTCTGCCTTTCCCATTTTTCGTGAGAATAATTTCACGCTGGGAGGCCAAGGCAGGAGGCTCACTTGAGCTCAGGAGTTCAGACCAGCCTGGGCAACAGTGAGACCCCATCTCTACTAAAAATAGAAAAATCATCCAGGCATGGTGGTGCTCACCTGTAGTCCCAGCTACTCAGGAGGCTGAGGCAGGAGGATCACTTGAGCCCGGGACTTTGAGGTTGCAGTGAGCTATGATGACACCATGGCACTCTAGCCTGCACAAGACAGAGCAAGATTCTGTTTCAAAAAAACCAAAACAAAACATAAGAATATCTTGTGTCTATATATCATTTTATATATTTTCTAGAAAATATCATGCAAATGTCACAACTCTGGGAGAATATTATTATTATCATTTATGGGTGAAGAATCCAAGACTTACAGAGATTAAGCCACTTGCCAAAGATCATCTGGCTGATAAGAAGTCTTTCGACTTCTGGTCCAGTTCCCATTCCGTTACCCCAGGCTACATCCTTCTTCCTCTCCTTTGCCTATTTTATGAGTCACGCGGAAGCACCTTTGCACACAGGAGAGCTTCCCAGGAGCACAGAACCTGAATGAGTTATTGGGGTAGTCCCTGACATTAGCTGGTCCATTAGCACTTAGAGGACAACTTGAACTTCAAAGACTATCTAAGAGAACCTTCCTCCAGCCCTGCTATGTTTTACGGCAGGGGATTAGTAACAATTCAGAGCTGAGCCAAGGCCTTAGCTCTTGATTCTCCGGCATGTCTTGGGGAAGATAAGGGGATTTGGGGGCCTTGGGAGAAGAGATCACTGTAAGGACCAACCGTGATGAATTCACAGCATGGTGCACCTTCCAGGGACGACTGCTCCAACACTATGATGTTAACCCCCCACAGGGGATCCTGCTCCCAGCGGTGGCCAGTCGCACTAAGCCCATTCCCCTTGCCAGTCATTGGTTTAGGAAAGGGCTTGGAATTGAATTCTGGCCAATGACAAATAAGGAGAAGTTTTCTGCCAGGAAGGGGGCTATGGTGATTAGTTTCCAAAGCACCCCCCCAATGAACCAGGGCTCCCCAGTTTTCATAACCTTGTGTTTCCTCCTCCTCAAATCTGGGCTGGCCTGGTGCTTACTTTTGACTCATAGGCCATAATAGCAGTGATGCTGTCTGACTTCCAAGGCTGGGCCATGCTGTAAGGAAGCCCAAGTCAGCCACTTGGAGAAACCGCACGGACACAGATGCCTGGCCATCCCTTGGCTGTTCCAGTCATCTCAGCGAAGGCGCTAGACACAAAGTCATCTTGGACACTGAGGTCAGCTGATGTTCAAATGGCCGCAGCCCCAGCTATCATCTGACTGCAATCTCTCGAGAGGCCTGAAATGAGAGCTTCCCACCTGAACTCAGTCAACCAAAGGAACTATGAAAGAGAAACTTCCGGGAGAAGTTTTTGTTTGTTTCTAAGAAAGATACATAGAGAAAGATGACACCCTCACACTTCTTTCCTCTGGACGTGTCAGGTTCAGATGCAGCCAACTTGGGAGCATAGGGTAACCAGTTGAAGGAAAGTTGCACATGTCAAGGATAGCAAAGCAAAAGAAATGAAAAGAACCTGAGTCCTTGGTGGTATTGGAGCACTGATGAATCAACTAGGCCTGGAAGCCACCCCTCCTTAGGCTTCTTGTGTGAAATAATCCAGAGCAAGGCCCTAACTCTCTTCAATTCTGTGAAGGCTGAGAGAGGTAAGGGAGCCGCAGAAGAAAAGTTGGAAGCCAGCAGGGGTTGGTTCACGAGGTTTAAGGAAAGAAACCATAACATACAAATGCAAGTTGAAGCTGCAAGTGCTGATGGAGAAGCTGCAGCGAGTTATCCAGAAGATCTAGCTAGGATCATTGATGAAGGCGGCTACACTGAACGACAGCTTTGCGGTGAAGACTGCTCCAGAGATCGCCAGATGCAGGTCTCAGAACCACACAACGTATTCCTACCATCGTCCCGTGGCTTCCCAGAATCCGGGGTCCGCCCCGGCACATCAGGACCCCACGTGCCGCTTCCACACAGCTCAGGGGTCCTTCATCGGCTCAGGGGCGACAGTCTCTTTGAAGTTGGTCTGTCTCTCCACCTGGTTTGAAATTGAAGTCTGAAACCCACCAAAGCTTCCTCTTCTTAGTTATATTTAGCTTTCCTTCATAAACAAAAGCTCGCGGAGGCTCAGCCAGCAGGGGATCAGGGGAGAGGGCAGGCTTGGAAGTGCTCACCAGGCTTCATTTAATCAGAATCAACGCCAGCTTTTTGTGTGTGTAAACGTCCTAGGCTGTTTTAATAAAGGGGACGTGGTATCCGCAGAGTGGAAATAGCGGGGAGAGAGTTCATCAATGTCTGTTTGCCTTATTGGGCAAGTAGAAAAACTAATAATCATTTGAGAATGTTCCAGGTGCTTCACATATGTAAGCAGGTACCTCAGACATGACGCTAGGTTTAAAAATTCACGAGTAGAAGAGGGAGAAACCAGAACTGAGTATTAAACTGGCATGCACCAATCCTACTGTGTCTGTTATCATGGCCACAATCTGTTTGGATTCACCCCTTCTGTATCTGTGGTTAAATATTTTGAAAATAGCCCTTTAGAAAACTCTTAAAAGTCATAAGTAGTTTTCTATCTTTAGAAACAGAGACTTGCGGGGGGTGGAGGGGGGAGATGTTGGCCAAAGGATACAAAATTTCATTTAAATAGGAAGAATAAGTCAAAGTGTTCTAATATTCCACATGGGTAGTTATAGTTAACAATGTATCATATTCTTGAAAATCGCTAAGAGAGTAGATTTTAAGTGTTCTCATTATAAATGATAATCCTGTGACATAATGCATGTGTTAATTAGCTTGATTTAGCCACTCCACAGTGTATACATATTTCAAAATCACGGATTATTTTGCATGAATTTTGACTTTTTAGAATGTGATGAATATATACAATTTTTTATTCATCAATTAAAATAAACAAATTTTAAAAATAGAAAGAAATGAAGATTTTAATTCAACTTTGGGCTCTGGGGAAATCAAAATGGGTGAGAAAATATAGATGAGTGTGATTGAGTTGGAGCTATGCTGTTGAGGTTGTTAACAGAGGCATGTTTGTTTTACAAAGGAAACTGGTCCACGCTTGAGCTGTCACATTGTCCTATAGGGAGGGGTGTTTTTGACAGGTGTGTGTCTGAGAGTTGCTTGCAAAGAATGAGAAGGGACAGGAAACAATGGAAGAGCTAGTTTAGGAAAGTAGGCTACTCTGGGATTATAGGCATCGCATGTGAGCCCAGGTAATAAGACATGCATAGACCTGGGGAAGGGACCATGCTCTCCACTTCTGCCCATCTACCAAGTGACCCTGAGAAAGAGGAGAGAAGGCTACTTTGGCACTGGCCACCTTCCCAAGGGTACCTTTCACTGTGACAATAGTGAAGCCATTTCAAGATAAAGGACATCAACAAAGGGAAGATAGCTGTACACGGCTTGTTGTCTATAGTAGATACATTGGTTTGTGAGCACATTTGAATTTCCTCTTTTGGAACGCTTCCCAATACTTGGTGACTATTTAAAAAAAACAAAAACAAAAACAGGGTCTTGCTGTGCTGCCCAGGCTGAAATGCAGTAGCTATTCCCAGGTGCAATCATAGTGCACTATAGCATCACACTCCTGGGATCAAGCAATCCTTTCACCTCAGCCTCCCAAGTAGCTGGGACTACAGGCACATGCCACTGCACCCAGCCTTGGTGACTTTTGTGTTGATCAACGACTCATGTGGTTGCAAGTGACAGAAAATGGAACCCAAACTGGCTTAGCCGAAAAGGAATTCATCAGCTTTTGAAACTGGGACGTCTAAGAACAGTTATGCCTTCAGGTATGACTTGACCCAGGAGCCCGGATGATATTGTCAGCTTTCTCTTTGTCTCTTAAAACATTAAAAGTAAATGAAGTGGATTCAGACAATGATCATCTATGGATAGAAATCATTAGATGAAAGACCGATGAAGAAATTTACAATGGAGGGATCATACCCTAAGTAGAACAAATCAACCATGAAAGACTCTTTTAGATAATCAAGAAAATTTGATTCTAAACTCAACATTACATGATAGCAGGGCACTGTTGTTAAGTTTGCTAGCTTGATATAGCATTGAGGTTATTTATGGAAAATGTCCATGTTATTTAGAGAGATATCCATTGAAGTGCTGTAGGGGTGAAATAACACAATGGTTGGGATTTCTTTTAAAATTCTTCAACAATAATTTTAAATGAAAACAGGGTCTGACCCTGCCCTGACTTCACCTTACTCACCCTACCTTAATTCTGGACCCATAAGATCTTGTTTGTATTTATCATTTAAAATTTAAACAATATTGGAAATCACGTATTATTTTGCATGAATTTTGACTTTTTAGAAATATTGCGTGAACATACTACTTATCTCGATGACTGAGTTTTTTGGTGCCCCCTTAAATCCGAGTGCCTCGTTCACTTTACCCTCATCCTGGTGCTGAATCTAATCCAAGTTCCCTTACTCCTTTCACCTTGACCTTGGGTAAGCAGAGCTGGCTGCTTGTCCCAGGTAATAACCCACTGTAGGTTTTGCCACCATCCATTCCCACAGCACCAACGCACTTAACACCCTTTTCCGCCCTCCGGTGAGCCATAATGGAAGACACAGCCCAAATTTAGGATGCGGTGGTTTGTGGCTAATTAGGAGTCTTGCCAGGGGGGGACACACTGTTTACAATCCCTGCCTCCATTGGCAGGTCCACACTCTGAGGCTGCCTTGAGTTTGGTCAGCGTTTTTTAAAGCAGCTTTAAAACCCCCACAGCTATTCCAAACACTTGTCTCCACGGTGTACGCTTCAAGTTCTAGCTTTTACCCCCTTCTAACTGAAGAAAGCCACCTTCTCCCACCGCCACCCCTGTCCCCAGATGGAGGCCCTCTGGGGTTCTCTGGGAGTGTTTCTCTGCCTTGTTTCCAGCAGGGAACAGAAACAATATGTGAGTCTTTTTCTCACTGTGTGCATACCTGATGTCCCCTAGCTCTTAGGTGGAAGAATCCTTGTTAGATGCATAAGTTTCTATTTCACATGCCCCTAAAATTCTTTTGGAAAATAATAAAATGGCACACTTGGAAGGGCCCTAGAGAATAACTAAGTCCTGTCCTTCCTAACTCTTTCTATGAGATGGACGATTAAATCTCTGTTAAGAGCCAGATGGATCTGGATTCAAATTCTGGCTCTGTTTCTGCAGGTCTTTAGACAAGTAACTTAACCTCTCTAGACCTCTCTCTCTCACCCTTATCTGTGAAATAGGGTTAAAAATATTATTGACCTTATAGGGTTATTGGGACAGTAAGTGAGATGTTGCATGTGGAGTGTTAGTATAATTCTTGGAATGAAGTAAGTGCTTAATACATGTTAGTCGCAATGATTATTTGGCGGGTCCCCTGTACCTCTTTGAGAATCTGTAGAAAGCTATGAAAGACTCCTCAGAAAAATAAACATAAAATGTTCACATTCTTTTGCATAAAAACAGAAATAAGTGCATTTTAAAAATTAATACAGGCCAGGTGCTGTGGCTCATGCCCAGTAATCCTAGTACTCTGGGAGGCCGAGGCAGGAGGATCGATTAAGGCCAGGAGTTTGAGACCAGCCTGAGCAAGAGTAAGACCCCGTCTCTACCAAAAATAGAAAAAATGAGCTGGGTGTGGTGGCGTGTGCCTGTAGTCCCAGTTACTCATGAGGCTGAGGCAGGAGGATCACTTGAGCCCAGGAGTTCAAGGTTGCATTGAGCTATGATGACACCACTGCACTCTATCCCAGGCAACAGAGTGAGACTCTGTCTCAAAAAAGAAAAAAATTAATCCAGAGGCATTTTTATCATTGTCATAAACATTTTAATTTATGAAAAATAAAAATAATAAAAATATGGATTTGTATACACTAAGACAATTGAACAGGCACTGTGTAAAATGGAAGGAAGCATTCATTTCTTACCTGGTCAGACAGAGACAGGTTTCAGTTTCCAGCATTTCCTCCAACAAGGTGGACGCGTTTACATCCATGGTTTACATTCTTGTAAAACCAAGATAGCTACAGACTATGCACTTACTTATCCTGTTAGTTTCACTTACCACAATATACTATTATAAATTTTTTCCCACACTACTACATAGACTTTATACATATTTTTTTAAATCACTGTTTTGTTCTGATTATGAAATTGACACATGAATATATGAATAAAGTGAAAAATAAGGTCCCCCATAATCCAACTCTAATGATACCTACGCATTGATTGGTGTATATTCTTCCAGAATTTGCTCAGTGCAGATTTCTCTGTGTAAATCTGTCTACCAGGCATGGAATAGGCTCTATCTACAGAGAGGGGGTTGGCTATATGGCGGGAGGTAGGATCCTCCACGTGCTACACACCTGAGTTTACATCCTGGCTCCAACAGTCCTTGAATGACCTTGAATAGTCCTTTTAACTTCTCCAAACCTCATTACCTCGTCTGTAAAATGGGGCAGAAGAGTTGCAAATATTAAATGAATTGATGCATGTACAGCCCTTAGCACTGGGTTTCTCCGTGTTTGCACGTGGACATTTGGGGCTGGATGACTCTCTGATGTGAAGACCGTTCTGTGCATTCCAGGACACTTAGCAGCAACCCTGACCTCCACGTACTGGATGCCAGTAGCACCCCCTGCCAGTTGTGAGAACCAAAAATGTCTCTGGACATTGTCAAATGTCCCCTGGGGGGAGGAGTGCAATCACTCCCTCCCCCATTGAGAACCACTCGCTGCCTTAGCCCAATGCCTGGAACAGAGTAAGTACTCAATAAACTTTCCTTAATATGAATATCACCATTATAACAGGATAGCACATTTACTGAACATAAAACATTCAATTGCCCAATTAAAATAAATCTACTGGCATTTTAACTGTCCATGTAGGAGTCCAATTTCTTTTTCTACTCACAGGCCCTTCAGATCAAATAGTTTAAGCACAGATGCAAACTTCTGCACATAAGAGCTTTTTTCATTTGTATAATATTAAAATACTGATGAAATACCACATAATGATATGATTCAGCCATTTTTATTGCTGCTATAGCTCCTGAGTCTGCGCCTTCAACCCCCGACAGGTTAAAGACAAGACTGAGCCTACAATTAAAAGGCTGCTTTTCCCACTATATTTACCTAATCTCGCATCCCTCGTTTTATTTTAAGGTGTTTTTCCACAGAGCCTTAGGAAGATGGGATTATGCGTATGTATGCTTCCATTCATGGGCGCTTTAGGGGCTAAGCCCCCAGGGAGAAACTTGGAAAATGACCGAATTAATCACTTAAGGATCTGCATTCAGTGCACATTATCATAATATTGATATAATACACACACTGTTTTTTGCTTATTTCTATATTGAGTGAGGCCCTGCAGCAAATTTGAGGAAATTTGAGACTCATGCACCTGGCTAAACGCTCTCTCTCTCTCTCTAAATAATCTGAGGTCTCCAGGTTTGTGAGGATCAGCCTAAAATGAGTTACACTTGCCAGAACATTTTTAAGTAGGGAAATAAATTAGAGCGGTAATAATCATAACAATTATATAATAAATCCTAAGAATTGTAAGTTCCCCAGTGTCCTCGATAACTTTATTTTGTTGGGGGCGGGGGTGGGGATGTGGAAATTCCATCATCTGCGTCTGGTGACATCATCAGGCCGAAATGAAAGGACAGGTTTCTAAGTTCCAAATGTCACTCACGTGCAGGATGAGGTGGCACTTTGGCTTTCTCAGCCGAGTTTGCTGAGCTTGAATTATTAAAGTCATCGTTTGCAAAATAAATTTAGGACATCATGAATATTTCTGGATTGACAGTCTCCCTATTCCACCTTTTCTTTGTCTTTCTTCCCTCCTTCCTCCTCTCTCTCTTTCTCTCCCTCTCTCTCTTTCTCTCTCTCCCCCCACAAAGGGAACTCCAGGCAGCCACAGCTGGACAAATCATCTAGATGCCCCCGCTCCCAACAACTCCTCCCTATCCAGCTGCACACTGAAGAAAAATAGGAATGAAAATAGAAATGACAGAATGTCCCCAAACAAGACACCCTTCCAGAAACTCTGATGACTAGAAAGCACGTTGACATTCCCAGTCGTGTGTGCTGGGATGTCGGCTTTGGTCTGGAATCCTTACGTGCAAGACACAGGCAAGGAAAGGGTCCAACCACATGCAAGTCAGACACAATTCATAATAATGCTGGCCAATGCTTGCGTGCCAGATGTCGAGCTCCACTTCATTATCTCACTTTTCCTGCAGTGGGGATATTTTTAAATTTTATATTTGTTACGGATACATAATGGATTATGTACATATTTTTGGGGGGGTACATGTGATAATTTAGTACATTCATCCAATTTGTGAAGATCAAATCAGTGTACATGGGATATGCATCACCTTAAATATTTGTCTTTTCTTTATGCTAGAAACGTTCAAACTATTCTCTTCTAGCTATTTTGACATATACAATAGATTATTGTAAACTATAGTTACCCTACTGACCTGTCAAATACTAGGTCTTGTTTCTTCTACCAGACTGTATATTTGTACCCATTAATCAACCTCTCTTCATATAGCCCCCCTTCCCACCCTTTGGTAACCACCAATCTCCACTTACTTAGTTACCACACATAGGTGAGAACAGGATTTATTTGTCTTTCTGTGCTTGGCTTATTTTTCTTAACATGAGTACCCCCAGTTCCTTCCATATTGCTGCAAATGACAGGATTTCATTCTTTTTATGGCTGAATAATATTCCACTGTTGGTGTGTGTGTGTGTGTGTGTGTGTGTGTGTGTGTGCATGTATACACATATTTTCTTTATTCATTCATCTGTTGTTGGACACTTAGATTGATTCTATATTTTGGCTATTGTGTATAGTGCTGCAACAAACATACGAGTGCAGCTAACTCTTCAATATATTGATTTCCTTTCTTTTGGATAAACACCAAGTA
>RJWJ010043675.1:0-12491 GCA_004363605.1 Indri indri | reverse complement strand
TCAGCTGATAGTTGAAAATGTGTATTATTCTGTAGAGAGGTCTAAGCCAGAGTTGCAGTTTGGGGAGTTATCACTATAACTATCCTTACAGATCTGGGGACTTTATTGTCATTTAGAAATGTGGGAATTCAAGAATTGAATAAATAAGAATGAACGAGTTAGAATGTATGATGTGTACTGGTGAAAAATTAATGAAATCAGAGAACTTCTTCATTTAAAGAAAAGGGAATATTTTCCTAAGGAAGCAGCAAACGTCCTGGAACACATGGGTACATCTTAGCAGGAAATGATGGTGATGATGTCTGGCTGAAGAATGTTCTGAAACCACAGCTTAGGAAAGGAAAAAGGTCTAAGGCTAGAATGGATTGTCTCAAGAGAGGGTTTGTGCTCTAAGATGAACATTTGGGGAAAAGCAAGTATGCATACTTAGGGACAGACGTCCTGTATGTCAAGAGTGGGAATAGGATTAGGCCTTTAAAAAACATAGCCCTCCTCATTTCAGGACTTTCACCAGTGTGGGACTTGGTGGAGTGCAAGTGCAGACACACACAGAAAAATGTGTATTGGGAGCACCATAGAGCGATTCTCCTAACCTCATTTCCCCTGATGAAGGGGAGAATATTCCACAGATGCTAAGAATCTGGATCTAATAGTTTATATTTTATAGATGAAGAGGGAGGAAACTTGAAATATTTCATTTCTTGAGGCCCTGCTGTAGGGATTCAGTTTGCCGTAGGTGCTCATTACTTGTTGAAACCATTCTTGCTTTCTAGGCTGAGATATTTGGAACATTCTGCAGGAAGAAGAAAAACAGTTGCTTAGTCATCTTCCAAGGGGACACACTCGTAGCAAGTACCCTCGAGGCTCTTTTCATGCAGCCCCCAGGGAACAATTATTGTTTGTGTTGTTTTGAACCTTGCACCTCACTCAGTGACTGGCACTGCTAGCATAAGTGGAATTTGGCTAATAAGAAGAGTAAACGTATTTAGAAATAAGCTAAACTAGCATCTCCAGAACACTTTGCTGCGTGACTGTGGAGAGGGGCATCTGATTCAAAGGGAAAGGGGCGGCCAGTTCTAAGCAAAGATTGTCTTTGGCCTGGTCACGAGAACTGGTGGAAACAGGAAGTTTTCCCATTGCTCTTTCCATGAGAGGTTGGTCAGACAGTGAGGACGACGTGCTGATCGAGTAGAGGCCAGGAAGAAACAGGATGGCATTTACGTATCGACAATGCAGAGCCAGGAATGGGCCTCAAGTCTTCAAGTTTGTAGCAAACTGGAGTAGCACTAGAGCAGGGAGAGAAGAGAGTGAGTGACTGTGTTGACATACCAAATCAGTCTCTCATCCAGCTTCCTTTCACCTGAAACCAGGGGAAAAGGGAGACATTGTGAAAATTAACTCAATCTTCCCATTTTAGAGAAAGGGTCATTGAGTCCTGAGGAATACAGCTTGGCTCCCATTCATGGTAATAATAGTTACATTTATGAATGCCAGTCATTATTCTGAGTATGTCACATGTGTTATTTCATGAGATTCTCACACAGACAACTCTGTTTTGTAGATACAATTATCATCCCCATTTTACAGATGAGAAAAATAAAATACACGGAGGTTACGTAGCTTACCCAATGTCACACACTGGTTCATACCAGAGCAAGGATTTCTTTATATCCAGGCAGTGTGAGCCCAGAGCCTGCTCCCTTACCGGCTGTGCTTCCTACCTCAAGCCATGACCAAGGGGGTTGAAGGAAAATGCACAGGCAAGTGTCCTGGGGCAGACAGACACTGACTCCACCTGTGTGTTCCTGTGTGTCTGGTGTAATCTGTGTTTCTGGCCTCCTTGCCTAAAGTTCTCATACTCTCTATTAATTCTTATAATTACAAACTGTGGATGGCAGCCATGGTTATTACTGCAATTTGAGTTTGTGGGGAAGGCAATTAAGATTATCAAGCAGTTGGCAAAAGTACCCCACAATCTGGGAAATTTTTAAAGATGAAGTTGCTAAGAGGAAAATAACTAGGTGGTTGGGAGAAGAAAAACTAGAAAGGGCAAGACAACCAGGGAAAGAGCACGTATTTTTTGTATTGTTTTGTTTTAACAAGATAATGTAATACAATAAGTACAATAATATACAAAGGAAAACAAAATATTATGTGGGATACTGATATGAGAGAGTTGAACATCAGAAAATTATAAAACTGGTGTTTTCAGTATTAAGCTCAAGATTGTTCTTGATTTTAAGTGGTGAAAGAAGGAATCCTAGTACAAGAGCCTAAGGATCTGGATTTGAGAAAGAGCTTTGCCATTTGTGAGCTGTGATCATTGGCAAATGATTCATCCATTCCTTTGACAAATATCTGTTGAACACCAGCTGTGCACCTGCATTGATTTAAATGCTGCATATGCAATGGTAAGTAATATTAGACCAAGTCACTCCCCTCATGGAAATTCATAGTGTAAGGCATGGATTAGCAAACTTTTTTGTAAAGGGACAAATAGTAAATATTTTAGGCTTTGCATTCTATACGGTCTCTGTTGTAGCTACTCAACTTTGTAGGTGTAGTGGAAAAATGGCTATAGACTATACAGAAACAAAAGGGCATGGCTGCATTCCAATAACACTTTATTTTTCAAAAACAGGTGTTAGACCAAATTTGGCTGGCAAGCTTTAGTTTGCTAAACCTGGCATAGGGAAAGAAACAGATACAAGCCAAATAATTATGCATATGATAACATGTGCAAAGGCCCCGTGGCAAGAAGACAGGTAAAGCTTTGGAGGGACTGATGGAAGACAATGGGGCCATCGCTGAGAGGGTGAGGGTCATGTCATGTGAGGAGGGAGGGGCATACCTGCAGGGTCTCGTATGACACTTAGGATTTTAGTCTTTACCATACTGACAGCTGGCAGTCTTGGACTTTTTTTTTTTTTTTTTTTTTTGAGACAGAGTCTCACTGTTTTTGCCCGGGCTAGAGTGCTGTAGCGTCAGCCTAGCTCACAGCAACCTCAAACTCCTGGGCTCAAGCAATCCTCCTGTCTCAGCCTCCTGAGTAGCTGGAACTACAGGCATGTGCCACCATGCCCAGCTAATTTTTTCTATATAGTTTTTAGTTGTCCGATTAATTTATTTCTATTTTTGGTAGAGACAGGGTCTCGCTCTTGCTCAGGCTGGTCTCGAACTCCTGAGCTCAAACAATCTGCCCGCCTCGGCCTCCCAGAGTGCTAGGATTATAGGCATGGACCACCACGCCCGGCCCTAGTCTTGGACTATTTTAAGCAGGATGGTGACATGATCAGATTTGAGTTTCAAAAGATCACTCACCGCAGTGTGTAGAATGAATTGGATTAAATTTCCTCGTCTAAAACGTAAGGATGGGTACACCTGCCCTGTGTAACAAACAGCTCATTGTGGTGAACAAATTACACAAACTACGTAGAAGTATTTTATAAAGTATAAACGATAGAGAAAATTACATAATGATATTTTATAGGAAGCAAGGTCACTAGAAGATTGCATTCTTTCAAATTTTCTCTATTAACAAGAGCAGGCTGAACTCAAGAAAGACATCTTTTTGTTTATGTTACCAGGCTTCCTTCACCAGGGAAACTACTCCTTAGAGTGTTCACTGAGGAGAAGGAACTTCTCTCACTCTCTCATACTGTCCTTCTCCTCTTCCCTCTCCCAAGCTCGTCTGGGTTGCTGCCTGGAGTCCAGGCTTGGCCCCAAACCCATGAAAATTTGCCACGTATAAAACTTCTCAAGAATGAGATGGATTCTGGGGTGTCTACACCTGAGAAGCAAGATAAAGAGAATTTAGTGGGTAAGTTCCTTTTTCCTGTCTGAAGCTTGTTTTATACCTATTAAGCAAAAACAGAAGCTGTGGTATTACAGAGAGTTACAGAGTAAGCGAGGGATATACTTACTGAAATTGGCTTCAATTTCATTTAGAGCCCAAGATTTTGGATTCACTGATTATGCTGGTTTTGTTTGCTTCTTGAACATCAGTCCGTAAGTTACTTTTTGTCTTCAGTTTTAGATAGAATTGGTGTTTATCTTTGCATTCATGTTTTTGGCGTTAAATAGCAAAGATGTGTTGAAGAGCCTGACTTTTCTCCATCTTCAAATATCATCTGATGATGCTATGATTAAAAAGAAAAGTTGGCTTGAGCTGAACCATGTTTAATAATAGAGAAAAGTTGAGAAAAATACAACTTAGCTTCTAAGAACCAACTGCCATCCTTAATACTAATGACAGTTACGTATTACAAAGCATTTTGCTTGCATTATCATTCTAAATCTTGCAATAATTCTGAGGTAGGTCCTCTTATAATCTCATTTTACAGATGAGAAAACTGACTCTTGGAGAGTTTAAAAACTTGTCCAGAAAGTGATAATGACAATGGTGTGCATGTGTGTGCACGTGTGTGTGAGTCTGTGTGACCTAACCTGTGCTCTGTACCTTGCGTGGCCAAAGAAGCCATAGTACAAGTAAGAAATAGAGAACACATTTGGCACTATTAATTTGTAAAAGAAAAAAATATTCATTTAGAGACGTTTACCTGAATTGGAAAAGAAACTGTTCTCTTGAAGTAGGCATAGCAACACTGACATGCTGGAGGAAGTAAGTATCATTTGGTAATGCAAGTGGGAGGTCTTGTCAAGCAACAGTCTTCTTCATTATCTTTTTAGACAAGAAGTTTCCTGAGACATGTTCATTTCCATTTGAACAGGTTGTTAGGACTTCAGCTGGGTGGATGGCATGATTGAAGTTGCGTCATCAGTGAAACATTTGAAAGCACTCATGAGTTTTCTTGGTTTTGATTTTTTAACATAATGAAAAACTAGCACTATCTCGGAATGAACAGAGCCGGGGTGTACCTTTTACAACTTCTGATTTCCTGTGCTTGTGGCAGTACTTTCATATGCTTTTGGAGTCTATGAGAGATGCAATGTGGACCATTCTCTGCGATCTGGGGGACAAGTTTGCCCTTGCTCACCTCTGACTAGGATACATTAACAGGACAATGCTATTCAGTCTCTTAAGCGGTACAGACATTTCCGTTTCCAAATGGTGAGAAAATTCTATGTATAGCTGAATCCTTGTTATCACCTCCAGCAGAAGCCGTATGCAGTAGTGTGCCCCTACTGGCATTTGCAAGCCTCTTGCTTGTGTGCGTCTCTTCCAAAATCCAAGCTCCTGACGTCACAAAGGTACATTAGACTCATCTGTGGGGGGAGGTATTGACACCACGGAAGTGGTATAAATTAGGGCTTTCCCCCACAGAGACCCAGTTGTTAGGCACTTACTAGCACACCACTACTTACTAGCTTTTGACATTCTTTCCTGCCTCCTTTTTTCTCTCTTTCGTTTTTTAAGAGTTAAAGTGAATTGAAATCTAGATCACCTAGATCTTAGATGCTCTTCTCAAAATTAATATGCTAAAGAATGTTCCCGAAGAACTTGTTAAAACACAGATTCCTGGGCCCTACCCAAGAAGTTTTGGTACTTTAGGTCTGGGTGGGGCTTGAGCTTTTGCATCCAAATAAGCTTCCAGGGGCTGGTGAAGTTGCCAGAGTAAGATCACATTTTAAGTAACATTATTTTTCTTTTCAGCAATTCTGTACTTGCCTATAAAGGGTTCCTTAATGCAAGCTGTGTGCATATTTTAGAGAAAAAAGCAGGAGGGAAGATGAATTACATGGGATGAAAAGATAATGTTTACCCCTAGGGTTTTACTGTAGATTTCATACTTGATGCTCGAAGACATTGACTCTCTAGAGAAAGAACCAGTGCGTTGCTGAAATTTGATTTTACTGACTGTATCTTCACAGGATTGGAGGTGAATACGGAGAGAGGGTTGTTCACACTCATCCCCAAGCCCATGGAGGGTGGTGGTCCTCACTCCACACACTTTCTATTTTCCCCTGGGAAACATCTGGTCTTTCCTGCTCTGGAAACACAAATGATTCCTTTAAGTGCATTATTTTATCTCAGCCTCATGACTAGCTATTACTGTCATTATTATCATGCTCCAGGGGAGAAAACTAGGATTTAAGCAGGTTTGATGACTAGTGAGATGTCACCTCACTGTTAAGTGGATCAAGGTACAGGTTGGGTATCCCTTATCTGAAAGGCTTGGACCCAGCGGTGTTTTGGATTTTGTTTTTTTTCCCCGGAGTTTGGAATATGTGTATTATACTTACCAGTTGAACATTTCTAATCCAAAAATCTGAAACTCCCAATGTGCCAATGAGCATTTCCTTTGAGCATCATGTCAGCGCTTGAAAAGTTTCGAATTTTAGAGCGTTTCAGATTTTGGATTTTCAGATTAGGGATGCTCAACCTATATAATGTGTAAACAGTAAAGTGTACAAGTCTTAAGTGTTTGGCTTGAGAAATTGAATATATAAACAGACAATGGCTAGGTCGTACATAAAAAGATAACTTTGACCCATAACTTGCAGCAACCTGCTCAGGAAACCAACTCCCTGATCTGCAATAAGCAACCCAGGAAGACAGCTTGCTGTAAGTCAGACTTGCAGGAAGCAGACTTTTATCTCTCCTAACAATCCAGGAAGCCAAACAATAACTGCTGTAAGAATCATCCCCAAGTAGCTAAGATTTGATGAATAACTGACAGCTTCCCTAATTTTCTTCTTGTTTCCAATTTAGGAAAAATCAGCGAAAGCCAAATATATCCCCCACTAACCAATCCCACAGGATGCCTGGCTCCTGGGTAGCCTGCCTGCAGCTTCCCCAAGCCAACAGCCCCAGTTGGGGCACACCAAGCCTTCCCCTTTTTCCACTCTAAAGATTTCCCCCTCCTCTGCCTGCCTTTGCAGAAACACAAGTGACAGTGGCTGAGTCCCTTGATACAGAAGATTCAGAATAAATAGGCTTGCTTTTCTGATTTGGTTTGTCTTCATTTATTTCCACAGGCTCAATGTGTGTAAACCTTTGTAATCACCACCCACATAAATATATGGAACACTTCCTGCACCTCAAAAGGCTCCCACATGTCCCAGGTTAATACTCCAACCACCAACAGCCCCACTACCCAGAGATAGCTGCTACTCTTACTTCAAACATAATAGTTTTACTTGTTCTTGAATGATATCATACAAGTCAGATCATACAGTACGTACTGTTACATGTGGAATCAAAGAGTATGTCCTCTTGTATCTGGCTTATTTTGCCCAGTATTATATTTATGAAATGCATCTGTACTTTGCATATGGCAGTTTGTCTTTTTTCTTGCCGAGTAATATTCCTTTGTGTGAATATACCGCAACTTTATCCATTATACTCTCGATGAATTTGGGTGAAACTTTATTTCTTAACTTTTATAAATAAAATTGCAGTGAACATTCTTGTAAAATAGGATTACTATTAGTAATATGTATTCATAAATGTAGATGTTAATGTATGGGCCAAGAGCTGTGTAAAAGTAATTTTATTTAATCCCCATCAAATCCTTAAAGGTAGGTAACTTCTATCCCCATCCTCCAGATGAAGAAATGGAAACTCAGACAGACTGAGCAGCTTGCCTAAGGCCATAGAGTTGGCAAGTGAGAGAATTCACAATAGGGACTCACACCCAAGGCATCTTCAGAATGTTTTCCCATGAGCCACATTGCTCCCCTCTGGGGATAATAGTACCTACCTACCTTAGAGGTTGCTTTGAACTTCTCCTGGAGAATTAAGGAGCCCAGAAATCTGATAATCTGATGATTCTGGTGTGGGTGCTCCACAGATCACATTTTGAGAAACATTATTTTATGTGTTTTGAGAATAATAAATCACGACAGCCCTATATGCATGTAGTGATATCGATCGCTCTTTATTGCTATGAGACTTTTCTTGGAAGGGATGGGTCAATTTTAATTTCTAAAAGCCTGAATACCTGAATAAACATTTGTGTGTGTGTGTGTGTGTGTGTGTGTGTGTGTTTAGCTGCATTCACGGGTGTGGATGGATTCAGGTTTCCCCCTCAGTCACATCCGGCATGGCCAGCTCTCTGGAGAGTTTCCTCGCCCATGCAGCTGGCAGGCTGTGCACCAACCCCATCGATTACAGAGTTGCTTCCTTCTCATTCCCTAGGCATCAACAATAAACGGCTTGGTGTGTGCGGCTGGATTCTGTTTTCCCTTTCTTTCCTGTTGATGATCATTACCTTCCCCATCTCCATATGGATGTGCTTAAAGGTAATACCCTGGGAAATGAACTGGGCGCTTCCTAGGAACTGATGAACCATGAAGACTAAAAGCTCTCCCTTAATCTCTTAGATCGTTAAGGAGTACGAACGCGCCGTTGTATTCCGGCTGGGACGCATCCAAGCTGGCAAAGCCAAGGGTCCAGGTATGACCCTGGCTGCCCCTGCCAATGACCAGGAGCACCTGTTACTACTGATACAGCCTCTGACATTTTCCCTGGTGTCACCTATTGAGGGTCAAAGAAAAATCACGGGAAGCTGGTGTTCTTGCCTTTCTGCACAATGGAAGGAAGTTGCCCTACTGCGAAAGTTAATGGCGGTGACCACCAGTTTGAGAGTTTGGAAATGAGAACCTGTTTCCTCACCCTCCCTCTGAGGGGTTCAGTGAATGTGAGCAAGGGAACATGGCTTATTACTAGGGCCACTAGGAGAATATGGGAGGAGTGAGGGGAGACAAAGTAAATGGGTGATGTAGACCACTGAATTGTTCAGGGAGAGTATTCTAGGAGCTGGTTTTTGATTCTCTTTGAAAAGGGATAATGGGAAAGCAAAAGGTAGTTGCCTCTCATGGCAAGCAGATTAGCAGAAAGACAGAGCTGGAAGCCATTGTACAGCTCTTTTTGTCAGATCCCCTGGTTTTGAAAACAAGGAATCAGAGGCCAACATAGGTTTGATGAGTTACTCAACTTATCCTTGCAGTAAAGATAAGTTTCAGGCTTTCTAACGCTTAATGTAGTATCTATTTCCATCCATTATCTACAACCTTGGAAGGAAAAATGTTCCAAACTGGTCATATAAAAGGATTGTTTTGTTGTTGTCGTATTTGGCCAGAGATGGGGGGGAGGATGTCACTCCCTAGAAGTAAGATATTGATTTAATACTCATAACTCTCTTAGTGTATATTTTGTTGAACCATACGAAATTGCTAATATTTGTTTTGACTCACAAAAATGGTGATTTCATGTGGTTAATTGTAATATTCTTGAAAGGAGGGGCTATCAAAATAGCATATTAGAAGGAACATGAAAAATATAATACTTGCTTTCTTCCCCCTGTTATGATTTATGTGCATAAATTTTTCTCTCTCCAACTGTAGGATCTCTGGGGGCAGGAACTTTCTTATGTACCTTAACGCTCTGTGTGCTGCGCTCTTGACCATAAACCGTGGGAGGCACTCGGACATCTGTTACATGAAAAAATATGGGAAAAGCTTGTGAAGAAGATTGGCCATTTCGAGAATAATCTTACTTGTCTAATTTCATAAAGGACTTAATAAAAAGAGGGCAAGAATTACTTGTTATGGATATTAAGTTTGGCAAAACAAAAGTGTTAGAATCATCCAGCTGAGGTATCACAGAGCAAAGCCAACCATTTTCCGGTTATGTTCCATCTGGTGGGCTGAAGCTAAAATAAAGTTGGATCTAAGAGAAGCGGAATAGCCATAACTTAGAGCACTCTAGAGAAAAACGTATCCCTTTTAAATAATTTTTCCCAGAAGATTTTGCCGTTAAATGTCCCAGGATAACAACTCTCGTCATACATGTCTCTGGGGTTAATGAGTTACCTCAGAATGTCGTAAGGACCAGAGGGAAGCAAGCCAAGTTGCTCATGGAAAACCTCTCCACTTTTGTAAACTGCAAATTATTCTTTAATAATTAAAGTATTAATAATAAGAGCTGCCACTTCATAAGCACTAGATACAGACCTGACACTGTGTTTAGTGCTTTATTTCAATATCATGTTAAATCACGCTTGATCTTCACTACCGTCTGATACATATTAGGTAAATGAAGCTCAGAAAATTCCCTGGTCCCAAGGCTGCTAAGTGGTAGGGCTGGGACTTAACTGTCCCTAGTTCTAAATGCCATGATCTTAATCAGTGACCTGGCACCGAAAAGGGAAGTAAGTTGGGCAGAAATTCTTACTGCAAGTCTCAGGAAGGTTTAGAAGCCAAAAGAAAAAGCACCTTGGCAGCATTTTCTGCTGATGTTACCAGTCCTATGGTGTTCGACCCAAAAATTTGTTTCCGTTCTGAAAACAAAAACAATAACACAACACCTTCTCGATAAATGGAAATGGATTAGTGTCCCCATATTGCTGACATGCCTTGTGGTTCTGATCTTTGAAACTCTCGAAGTTGAGAAGCAACATTTGCCAGGGTGATGTTAAGGATTCTCAGGGTTCTCCAAAGAGTCTTCTCACACCCATCCTTCCTCCGCCTAGGCTGAACCCAATACTTCACAACTCAGAGAGAAGTAAAAGTGTTTGCGATTGGGGAATGTCATTGTACTTGAATTAGAACATGACTATGGAGAAACTGTTAATTCTGCAATGCTCTTGGTTTTGGGGAATCTGAGACCCTGGGAAGATTTCAGTTCAATATTCCTTCAGTACTATTGAAGATGCCAGAGAACGTTGGCAGTCGACTGATATTCAAGGCCAAAAGTCTATTACTCGAATATTGCTTATAGATACCTTTATTTTAAGAAAACTAATTTCCTTTTTAATTAAAAAGTGTTCTTCTTAATTAATGTCAAATTAGATACTTGGATAGAACTAGCTTGTTTTAAAAATAAAATCTAAAAATTAATATCAAGAATCTTTATCTTCTTACCAAAAACTTTAATTCATAGGCAACCACTTTTCTTCAGTCACTGACTAATAGGAAGAAACTATTTTCCCCAAAGTTTTATGTGTTCATATTGAAGATCATCTGGGAAACTCATTAACATATAGCCCCATGACAATGATGTACCATATATCTATGAGACTATTTGTTGTAGTTATTTTCAGTGGGGCAAAATTTTAAACCAATTTTCTTCTTTTTGTAGGTTTGATCCTGATCCTGCCCTGCATAGATGTGTTTGTCAAAGTTGACCTCCGAACGGTTACTTGCAACATTCCTCCACAAGAGGTAACGTTGGTTAAAGATATGTTACTAGAAATAAAACCTGTTTCTTCCCTATTAACATGGGCAATCACAATTTTACAGTATATTTTTAAACTCCAAGGGGGAGGCTGAACTGAATAGCCCCAGAGACCTATTCGAGTCGCCCTAGGTGGCTCCTGAAGCTACCGCCCTTGGTTTTACCGAATGCGAATGAAGTCAGGGGCGAGGGCTGAATTGCAGGTGCGGGCCTTTCTAATAACGTAAATGGACTTGTCATTACTTGAAGACAGAGCATGGTCTCTGGTGCCATCTATGTTTTCTAAGTGGCACTGCTTCATCAAGTCTGATAAAAACCGAAAACCAAAAAGATCACAGGCATCAGGGAAACAAGTGTTCTACCTCTGCTTAGAAGACAGAAGACAGTCAAATGCCAGAAGGGTTCTACTACTACGTTTTAAACTGAAAGTGCCTGTTCTCATCATGGCAAATAAAGGGCTTTTGCCTCTGGGATATAAGAATTCCCTAAGACAAAGTTACAGGGTTGGTGTGACCGACCACACCTGTGGAGGAATTTTGCATCAGCTAGGAAGATATTCTACTCAAGCCAGGGCAGGTTTTAGGTGACTTCAGCGTGATTGTCACTAGTGCTCTCCTTTTGTGGAGGGGGGCTCTTGGGCTGGCTGTCACTTTGTCAATAGCTGTGAAAGTCATCAACACGTGCTTTTGCCCTGTTCTTGCTCTACAGATCCTCACCAGAGACTCCGTGACTACGCAGGTGGATGGAGTCGTCTATTACAGAATCTACAGTGCTGTCTCGGCAGTGGCTAACGTCAATGACGTCCACCAAGCCACGTTTCTGCTGGCTCAGACCACTCTGAGAAATGTCTTAGGGACACAGACCTTGTCCCAGATCTTAGCTGGACGAGAGGAGATTGCCCACAGCATCCAGGTAAAGGCAGCAAGAACTGATAGCCTGCACCTCTAACTCATTCATTTTATTATCAGTGATCATCACGTAGTGTTTCAAAGCACCTCACGTGCACATCTGCACACACTCACACATACAACTGCTCTAGAGAGACGAGCTTCCGCTGGGATTTCATTTATCTATTATCACGAGAAATAGATTTAAATATCTGGGTAGCAGAAGGGAGTCATTGAAATTGTGCACCTTATCCATTTACTTTGGAATTCAAAATTAGGAATTAACATCATATACTTTAGCCTTTTCTGAAGAGGTTAGAGATGAGATTTATTTTTAGTTTAGCTTACTTCTGAAGTGTAGCCATTTCTCTGGCAACCCAGATATTCCCACATTTAAGTGGAGTATGAAAGTTAGAAGAGGATTCATTTGAGACAGCATGGACCTGCCATCTCTGGAAATTCTT
>RJWJ010043674.1:0-12498 GCA_004363605.1 Indri indri | reverse complement strand
CCCTGTCTCCCCTGCTAAAGGCGTATTTGTGGCGATGAAAGAAACTGGCACTCACGTGACTCACCGTTGGATGAAATCCCCAGGCCCCCGCCAGGGTCCAGAGCTCAGGATGGACAGGCCCAGGGGCTTGGAGGGCCTGGGGTTTTCCAGACAGTGCCTCGGAGTCGGTGGGACTTGAACCCACTAGCTTGGGAAACTCCCAGCAAGCTCTTCGCACCGGCCTGCTACTGCTTGCTTGATATCACAAGCTGATTTCTTTTAAAATAAATAAAATTTTTGTTTTAGAACAGATTTAGTAAAATGGGATAATAATATTCCAGCCCTTGTAGGGGTGTTGTGAGGGCAAGTGCCTTGTCCTGCTGGTAATGATTCCAGCACACAGTAGGAGCTCAATAAATGCGGGCTGCTGTTATCAGGGCCGGGTCTGCATCCGGCTCTGCCACCTCCCAGCCGTCTGACCTTGAGGAAGTCATTTTCCCTCTCTGCGCCCATTTCTACAGCACAGTGCCAGAGGTTGTTGCCAAGGTCAAAGGGATCACAGTCTTTGTGACTAAAGAAACAAGGAAAAAAGCTCAATTTACCGGTGTACTGACCCATGCATGCCAAATTCAGTGCATACGAGGTGCTGTGCAGATGTTTGCTACCATCCAGTCTGTCCTGAGTCCTCCCCCAGCCCCTCCGGCCTGCTAGAGCAGGAGGAATGTGCTGGAACAGCCCCAGAGGAAGAGGGGACGGGTGGGGGTTGGAGGGGGCGGGGCAGTGCCTGGCTCCCCCACAGCCCGCCAGCCCCAGAGTCTGCCCCAGAGTCTGCCCACAGAATCGCTCTTTCCCGTCACAGCACTCAGTGAGACGGAGGCGAGGGCCCCCCTGCTCTCACTGTGTCCGCCCTGCAAGCCCATGCAGTGTGGGAGCGCAGCCCCAGCCCTGGCAGCTGCCCACTGGCCTCCCCGACTCCAGCCCTTCCCCATCTAATCCCTGTCTTGCCCCAGAGTGACCTTGAAAACCCCTTCAGGACTCACTGTGTCCCTTCCTGGACCTCTAGGCCTACGATGGCTCCGATCTCTCTTCTCCGAGTCCCCAGGCCTGCCACGCCCTCCTCCCCACCAGGCTTTGCCCTCCTCTGCCGCCTCCACTCCTGTCCTGGGCTCCCATGGCCCCCGAGCCTCTGCAGTCCCGGCTCTGCTCTGCACCACATGTGACAGCTCACTCCTCTGTTGTCCCCATGGACTGGAAGCCCCTCAAGGGCCAGCTCTGTGTCTGGCTGGTCTGTTTCCCCAGAGTGCAGGGGAGTGCCTGACACCTTAGCCAGCATTTATTGAGCACTGACTGTGTGCCCGGACTGTGCTCAGCCCCTTACAGACATATGTCAGTTAACCTTCAGGGTTACCTTCAAGGTCATCCTGGAGACAGGGTGGACTTGGGGCTGGGGGTGCAGACTTGCAGGCCGAGCCAGCTGGACTTGGATCTGGCTCTGCCTTTACTGGCCGGGTTACATGAGCTCTGTGTGCCTCAGTTTCCTCGCATAAAACGGAGTGAGTAATGGCAGTACCTACCTCATGGGGTGGTTCCGAGGATTTACAGAGGAATGTGTATTGAATGTATATTAAATATGAAGACCTTTAAACAATGCCTGACCCAGGGTAGGTGCTGGCTATTGGTATTGCCCATGTTACAGAGATGAGGAAACAGAGCAGGAAGTCACTTCCCTGAGATCTCAGCAACGAGGTGGTAGGGTCAGAGTGTGGACCCAAGATCTACCTGACCCCAGAGCACTCCCCTAACTATTACAGCAGAGCCTTGGGAGCCTTTGCCTTCTTTAGCCTCAGTTTCCCCATCCGTAAGCTGAAGGGGCTGGGGGTGGGGGGGCGATGCCTTGAGTTCCGGCACTGAGACTCTCGCCTTCACGATTCTTGGTGGGGATTCCAGACTCGGAGCTGGCCTCTGAAGCAATGGGCTACCCTGTGCATTCAGAACAGGATCCCACTTACGGCCCCCAGGTGACAGGCCAGATTTACAGCAGGCGGTGGCTGGCAGGTTGGCCTGAAGTGAGGTGGTCCGGATTTACAGGAGAGGATTTGGGGGAGATGCTTTCTGGGGGCCCACAGCATTGGAGCTCATTGAGGCAGGAAAGCTGGGCCCCTATGCACCTGTCACCAGAAGTCACAGGCAGACGGTACAGGAGCACCATCTGCCCTGCAGGGAGCCCGCTGACGGCATTCCCTTCAGAGCAGGACTAACCTGTGCAGGGGCCCCTGGGGAGGGGCGAAAGCCCTGAGCTGGGAGGGGGGAAAGTAGGTTCTCATGGGGGCCCTGCTGTGTGTCAGATGCTCTCCACACCCTGCCCCTCCCACCCATGCAGGTGGTGAGTTGTTCATTCCCAAATCCAGCCACCCCTCTCCCCACTCCTGTGACCCGACACCTGCCCTCCGCCCCATCTCTCATCCTCCTCGCTGGCCACCTGCTGCAGTCCACGCGGATCATGTTAGACAGGAGATCCTTCTGAAACCCAAATCAGGCTGTGTCCTCTCACCCCTACTGAACCTCTCGTGCTTCTCACGGTCCTCCTGCACTGGCCTATGGAGACCTGCACGATCTATTCCCTCCCCTCCTTTTTTGTCCACTGGCCTCCTTGCTGCTCTGGGAGTGCACCCAACTCATCCCCACCTTGGTCACTTGATGTTCCTTCTGCCTGGAAAGCTCAGAGTGTCACCTGCCTGGTGCCACTGTTTTGTTTTTCTGGTCTCAGCCTAAATGTCAACACCTCAGAGAGGCCGTCTCTGAACTTCTATCAGAAGGAGCCCCAACTCCCAACCGTGGTGCTCTCAGCCCATCTTGCTGTTTCATGAAGACACAGCAGTGAGCAGGACACATCCCTGTCCTCGGGCCCTCGTAGGCTCTATTGATAAGGAGGAAGAATGGGAACCAATATTAGCTGAGGACACACACACACACACAGATATATAAAAGCAACTAATTGTGCATGCAGGAGGCCCATGGGTTGCCATGAAAACACGTAATGGGGACCTGACCTATTGTGGGGGCTGCGGAGGGCACCCCTGTTTCTATCCAAGAGTGACATTACGATGTCCAAAGGATAGGATTTTTGCTTCTTCCAAGATGGGGTAGCTCCAGTTTCCTGTGTCTCCCCCATCATAACTAAAAACCCATAACACATCAATAAGCAGGGGAAGATTCTAGAAGAGAAAAAAGGTGGCTTTCCCAGGGACCTCAGGCCTCGAGGAGTGATGTGGTAGCGAGTTTCTCGGTTTTCCTTATTGCCTCTCGTATATCCTGGACAGAGTGCTGCAGAAGCCTCCAACCCAGAACTGCCAAAAGACACAGACTAGTAAGCTCTAAGAAACACCTGTTGCTTTAGCCAAAGGACTGGGAAAAGGGCGACCCAATGACAGGAAACCTTTTTGTCCGAACCCGCCCTGCTCCAGCTGAACACCAACAGAAACCTGCTCTCCCTTCCCTCCGCCTGCCCTGCTTTCTCAGCAGAATCGAGCAGGATGCTCCCCCGCCCCCGCTCTGCCCCATGTGAGCGGGTAGATGCTCTGATTCCCCTGCCAGGGTAGTGTCAGCAGGTCCAGCCGGGAGCTGAGCCCCCGCCCCCACCTGGCAGCAATGAGGCTTAATGGGCCAATGCAACGCAGGGCTGTTTACACTGGATACTCCGCACCCCGTCCAACTGTGACCATCAGTGGGTCCAGAGAGAAAATGCATGTACCCTAACCTGGCATCGACAAAGCAGAATGAAGCGGCAGGAGGCAGGGTTGGTTGGTGTCAGCAGGGTCAGTGGGAGGCTGAGCTTCTGCCCCTACCCTGCAGCAACCAAGTGGAGCCAGCCCTCAACTTAGGGCGCAGCGGGAAGCGGCCATTCAGAAGTGACAGGGGAGGAGAGTTGGTGCCTCACCTTGCAGGCAGGCCAGAGGGGAGCGGAATAGACCTTTCTGGCCTTCTTGTTACAACTGCCAGAAAAAAAAAAAGAATTAAATAGAATCCAGAGGCTTATAATATCCAAAATGTTCAGAATACAATAAAAAAAAAAAATCGCTCATCATACCAAGAACAGGAAAATCACAACCTGAACGAGAAAAGGTAATCGACAGATGCCAGCACTGAGATGAATCACATACTGGAATGATCTGACAAGACCTTTAAAGCAGCCATCATCAAAATGATTCAATAAGCAATTATGAATTATCTTGAAGCAAATGGAAAAAATAAAACAGCTTTGCAAAGAAATAGAGGTTATCAAAAAGAACAAAATGGAAACTGTGGTTCTGAAACATATAATGACCAAAGTAAACAACAGTGGAGATGATGGCAGTAGCGCAGTGAACTCGAGGACAGATGCGTAGAATTCACCCAACGCAAACAACACAGAGAAAATAGACTAAGAATAAAAAGGAACAGAGCCCTGTGGGCCAACAGCGAAGCAGATGTCAGTCACATTGTTGGAGTCTCAGAAGGAGAGGAGAGAGTGGGACTGAAAAGTGTTTGAAGAGTAATGTCTAAAATCTCAAATTTAGTGAACGTCATATACCTACAGATTTAAGAAGCTGAACGAACCCCAAATTGTATAAACCCAAAGAAATTCATGTCAAGCCCTGTAATAATTAAACTTCTAAAAACTAATGACAATGAAAAAATCTTGAAAGCATCAGAAAGAAACTACATGTTACTTATAAGATACACTCATTTGAATGACAGCAGGTGTCTCTTTTGAAACCAAGGAGGTTCAATTAAGTGGCGCGACAGATTTCAGGTACACAGAGAAAAGAACGTCAACAGAAAATTCTCTATCTGGTGAAAATAGCCTTCAAGAATAAAGGGGAAAATAAAGACGTTCTCAGATGAAGAAAAACTAAGAGAATTTGTTGCTAGCAAATGTACCCTTGGAGAATGGCTAAAGGAAGTTCTCTGAACAGAAAGGAAACAGTAAGGAAAGAAGGCTGGATCTTCAGAAAGAATGAAGACTGTACGAATCAGTGGGATAAATGCAATAGACTGTCCTTTTTCTCATGAGTTTCTTAGAATATATTTGCTGGTTGAAGCAAAAATTAAACATCATCTAATGTGGTATTCAATGTATGCAAAGAAAATAGTTTAGACAATTAAACATATGAAATTATATTTATATGTATAAAGAGCATAAAGGGATATAAACAGGGGTAAGGTGCCTACGCTTGACTCACAGTGTTACAGTGTCAATACCAGTAAAATGTGATGAGTTATGTATGTATATTGCAATACTTACGGCAAACAGTGACAAAACCATACCAAGTGATATTCTCAAGAACTATATAAATAAATCAATATGGAATCTTAAAAATGTTCAGGTGTAACCCGATATGAAAAGAGATACAGAGGAATCAAATGCAAAGAAAATAAACAGAAAACAAAAAGTAAGACAGCAGACTTAAACTCTAGCATATCAATGATTAAATGCAAACTGTCTAAATGCATCAGTTAAAAGACAGAGATTGGCAGTGTGGACCAAAAACAAACCACTCAACAACAACAAACACATGATCCACAAATAGGATGTATACAAATAACTCACTTCAAATACAACAACAAAGGTAGGTAGAAATTAACAGAATGGAATATGATATACCATGAAAATATTAATAAGAAAAGCAAGAGTGACTATATTAATATCTAATAAAGTAGACTTTAGAGCAAAGAAAATTACTAAAGGGAAAGAGGGACATTACATAATGATAAAAGGATCCATCCACCAAGAAGACATAACAATCCTAAATATGTATGTACCAAATAATAGTCTCAAGATACATGAAACAGAAACTGATGAAGATGAAAGGAGCAATAGACAAATCCAGAATTATATCTGGACACTTCAGTACCCTATTTCCAGCGATTGATAAAACTAATAGAAAATCAGTAAAGATATAGATCTGAACAACACTATCAGGAGAATCTAATTGACATATACAGAACACTCTACCCAAAGCAGAAAAATACACATTTATTTTCAAGTGCCCATGGAACATTCACTAAGATAGGCTGTATCTTATGCCATAAATAAAAACGAAGACTTAAAAAGTCAATGTATGGGTTCAATAGCCAAATGGAGGGGACAGAGGAAAGAGTCTGTCAAATTAAGGACAGAACGATAGAAATTACCCAATCTGAACAACAGAGAGAAACTATATTGGGAGGAAAAAAGAACAGAGCATCAGCAATCTATGAGGCTATAACTAAAGATCTAACAATTATGTCATTAGAGTCCCAGAAGGAGAAGAGAAAGGATATGGGGGCTGAAAAACTACTCAAAGAAACAATGGGTGAAAATTTCCCAAATTTGACATAAACCTTTAGATTCAAGAACTGAGTAAACCCCAAACAGGATAATTTCAAAGAAATTCACATCAAGACATACAATAGTCAAATCTGAAAACTAAAGAAAATATCTTGAAAGCAGTGAGAGAGAAATGACATCTTATCTACAGGGGGAAAGTATTAGAATAACAGGGGTTTTCTCATCAGAAACCATAGAGGCTAGAGGAAGGCGGTGTGACATTTTCAAGTGCTTAAAAAGAACTGTCAACTCAGAATTGTGTATTCAGTGAAAATATCCTTCACGAATGAAGAGGAAATCAAGGCATTCCCAGATCAAGAAAAACCAAGATAATTTGTTGCAAGCAGAGATTTACCCTAAAAGAATGGCTAAAAATTCTCTAAATAGAAAAGAAACAACAACAACAAAAAAGGAATCCTGGAATACCAGAAAGAAGAAAGAACACAGTAAGCAAAAATATAGGTAAATCCAATAGACTTTTCTTCCATTCTTAAGTTTTCTAAATTGTGTTTGATGGTTGAAACAAAAACTGTAACACCATCTGATATGGTTCTAAATATGTGTAGAAGAAATAGGTAGGAAATTTATATTATAAATGGGGAGGGTAAAGGGAGGTAAGTTTTCTATATTTCACTCTAACTGGTAAAATGATAATCACTAGTACACTGTGATAAGTCATGTACATACGATGTAACACCTAGAGCCACCACTAAAGACGCTATACAAAGAGATATAATAAAAAATAGTATAAGTGAGTCAAAATTGAACTCTAAAATATATTCACGTAAACCACAGGAAGGCAGGAGAAAGACATTAAGTATATTGGTCTGTAGATTTCATGTCCTGTCTTTGTTTTTTCTATCAGGGTAGGGGAGTGGCTGGTTGAAAGTAACACAAGTTTCTTCAACTGAAAAAATGGGGAGATCATAGGCCCTACCTCATAGAGAGGGTCGTGAGGTTTAATGTAATGTATGTAAAACAAATGCATTAATGCCTGGCACATATAGTATATAATTCACCTTCAATAAATTATCACTATAATTTTGTTTAATAACACAGTCTCACTTCCTAATTCAATGTCACCCTGGACTGCATTCTGAAGTGACCTATTTTTTGGTAATTTTTAAATTTATAAGTCCAAAATTGATCTGAAACAGCTTATAAATATACATTTGATGCAATATATGTATATAAAAATCAGGATGATGGGAGAAATTAAAGGCATATAGTTAATTAAATGATGTCATCGGGTCTCTCTCCATTCTTGGCTGTGGTCTCCACCACGTCAGCCTCACACATGAACAAGCTCCCTCCTCCAGATGGCCCCATAGTTCCACACTCACACCCTGTGGTCTCCAAGTCCACAGAAAGTCCCAGAATTCTGCCCCACTGGCTCAGATTGCGTCATGTGTTCATCTGAACCAATCAGCCACTGAGGCTGAGAGAGGCAAGGCTCTGATTGGCCAGGCATGGCGTTCTGGCCACCGCTCCCTCTGGGGGTGGAGTGATTTCTGCAGGACCCCCAAGGACTGAGAGGGCTGCTCAGTGGTTCCTCAAGGGAAACAAGGAAGCTGTTATCAGAGGTGAGGCCTGGATGTTGGGTGGGCAGAGTCACCTGACGCTGGTGATGGCTGGAGTCGGAGGTCGGCCTTGCATTAGTTTGCCAGGGCTGTCAGGACAAAGTACCACAACCGTGTGGCGTGAGCAACAGGAGTGCATCGGCTCGCAGTTCTGGAGGCTGGAAGTCCTAGGTGTGAGCAGGATTGGTTCCTTCCAAGGGCCGTGGAGAAGAATCTGTGCCACGTCTCTCCCAGGTTTCTGGTGGGCTGCTGGCAATCTCTGGTGTTCCTTGGCACCTAAAAGCTTCACCACCATTGCTGACTTCATTTTCACGTGGTGTCTCCTTGGTATGTGTGTCTCTGTGCCCAAGCGTCCCCTGTTTATAAGGACACTAGTTATATTGAATTAGGGCCCACCCTATGACCTCATTTTAACTTGATTGCCTCTGTAAACACCCTGTCTCCAAAGGAGGCCACTTTCTGAGGTATTGGGGGTTAGGTCTTCAACATATGAATTTGTGGAGTTCACAACTCAACCCACAGCAGGTGTGGAAACTGGTGCTCACCTAGGTCCTCGTTACTGGGCCAGGTCACCTGTTCTCTGGCTGCAGTGAGTATGAACCTCAGCTGAAGAGAGCTGCCTGCAGACTCATCCTGCAAAGGCTGCAAGGTTACACTGTCCCCACGTGGCGACCTTCAGCTAATGACTGACTGACACAGGGTGCAAAGGACCCATCTCATTGCCCAATGTGGGACAGTCATGTGGTGCCACACTGGACGCTCCAGAGCTCCCCATGGGCTCAGGCTGGGGCTCAAATCCCAGCTGTCCCCATAGGTTTCTATCTCAGGCTCTGCTTCCTAGGGAGCCCGACTGACACTGAATCCCCGTCTGGAACAGCCTCCCTCACCCTCCTGTGGCTCATGTTCCTCCTGTGAGGGGCTGATTCTGAAGGGACCCTGTCGCCAGGCTCCGAGGAAGGCAGGGCCAGCATCTTGGGGTCTTTCAACCGCAAGCTCATCCTAATTTTCCCCGCGTCTGCTCCAGGTCCTCATGAAATCCGTGCTCTCCATAGAATCCCCGTATCTCTTTCTGTTCTGGGTTTGATTAACAGAAGGTGATAAACAAATCCCAGGAAAAAGGAAACCAGCACCTCCCTGGGGCAGCCACAGTCTTTTGGTAGATGGCGAATTGCTTTGCAGCCAATATTTTTATTTTCTTGATTTTTGTATAGATAAAGAATTAAGCTAATTAATATACACCACTTATCATCTTCAGGTCTTGGGAACCTCTTTGCCCCATCGTGAATTGATTACCAGGTTTCCATAAAGGGTCTTCCTTTGTGATTACAGTTCATTAATAGATTTACAAGGGAGGGAGGATGGTTAAGTCCCACTAAGAAGATTATTTTGCATTTCTTGTCTTTTAATTACATGACTATGTCCTGGTTCAAAGCTCTGTGGAAGGTGGGGGAAAAGGTCCCAACTCCCCATCTGTTCCAGATGTGAACACAGTCAGCATGGGAGGAGACAGGGAGCTTCTCGGATAACTGAGGCCACACCTGCCTCCTTTTCAGGCCTTCCTCAAGGCTTGGTTGGCATCAGGTGTGTTGGCTTGCAGAGGGACCGCTCTGCCCACGGAATACACCATCTGGGGATTTGGGTCAGGATGGCCTTGGTCCTCTATTGAGCTATTATTTCTTGGGTACCTACTATGTGCTAGGGGCTTTACATGCATTTTCTAATGTAACGTTTGCAGTGATCCGTTTTAACAGACCCATTTTACAGATAGAGGAACTAAGGCAGACAGGTGTGTGCAGAGCACTGGGCTAGACGCAGAGAGGGCGGGAGATGAACATTTTGCAGGTGTTAAAGGAGACCCAGGGATGTGCAGGACTTTCCTAGAGCACTGAAGCTAGAGCTGGAATGCGAAGTCAGGCCTGTTGTCTCAAAAGTTTCTGCTATTTCCATTCCCTCTTTGCTGTTATCTGGTGGCTCTTTCTGGGCCTCAGTTTCCCCATCTGTGAAATGGGTCCCAGGGATGGGACTAGATGGGCAGGAGGGTCTCTTTAGGCTTCCGGGTGGTGTGTTTTGAATGGGAGGGGGCCTGGAATGGCGGGTGTGGAGCTGGCATGGGGGAGTCAGGCACCGGGGGCTCTGAGTCTCCAGGAATGAGGGGCCCCCCATCCCCGGCACTAGGGTCAGCTCGGACCTGGTCGGACAGAGCTGGTTTCATCCTTGTCACTTGAGGTTCATCAGCAGCATCTGGTCCCTTTAACCTCTTCCTCCTGAAGGCTGCCCAGGTGGGCAGCGACCTCGCTCTTGGGACAAACCGCGGGTGTGTGGTCTCCTCTCCCGCTGGGCCATCCTTTACGTATGACTCTGGGATGTCTGAGTGAGGGTCATCTCCGGTCCCCCTGGCCTTGGTAATTTTAGACCCTCAGTCGGGGGGCAGCAGTCAAGGCCTGGCTGCTGAGGAGGGGCAGCCCCAGAGGCATTGTCCTACGCCCTCTTGTTGCTATTTGCAAATGGCTAAGTCCTTTGTCTTCAAATCAGAATACAGTTGTTTCTGGGACAAAATTACTGCAGTCTGGTGGTAGTGGGGGGATAATAAAGACACCCAAGCAGAAATGTCTGAGGGACCCCAACTCAGGTGCCACGGAAAGACTACGGGCTCTGCAATCCACAGCCCTGGTGTGGGTGTCTGTGTCCCTACGTGCATGTGGCTGTGGGCACGTGGCTGCAGCTCTGGGCTCAGTTTGCTCCCCTGGGAAATGGAGAGAATAGTTCCCCCCTTGCTGAGGTGGAGACTATGAAATGAGGTGACGGGTATCAAGTGCAGAGCACATGCCAGGTGCCCTCGGTGTTCAAGACAAAACTGTACCCTCGTGGCTGTGGCAGCACTGGGTCAGGGCCCAGGGGCCGAGGCTCAGGTCACAGGTTCCCACCAGGGCTTCAAGGAGGAGCTTGAAGGGCTGTCTTGTCCTCCCTCCCGGAAAACCTACAGCAGGTGGAACGTCTCCCCTCCTGTTGTCCCTCCAAGGTTTGGTGCCTCCAGTGGCTCCTGTCTGCCCCACCCCCCTTGTGACATGCCAGTGGCTGCCCTCTTCTGTGACTGTAACAGGGAGCCTGGGTCCACAGTGGACAGTGCAGAGGGTGTCTGGAGAGTGGTGTGAGGGTGGTCGGCTGGGGGATGCAGCACCCAGACCAGGGGACCGGAGGGCAGCTGGGGGTGCTCCGGGGGCGGAGGGGCTTATTCAGCACAGGACACGGGGCCCAATTATCACCGAGTCACCGTGAGGCCAGCAAGCCGAGCCGTCCACAGTGCTAGGACTGGTTCCTGGCTCCACGCTGGGCGCCCGATTTACAGAGACTCCCGGAAGGTTGAGGTTAGAAAAGACCCTCCAAGTTACCCAGCCGATCCCTGCTGGAGGCTCGGATTCCTTCGTGGGTTCCCCAGCTTGGGCTCTGCTGCTGGAAGATCCCCTGGGGAACATTAAAGTGCAGATTCCCAGGCCCCAGCCCAGAAAGCCTGTCTTCAAATGAGTGGGGTGCTCTCAGGAGACACTGGGGGGATTCTGAGCGGCTGCCCTGCCTCTGCCCAGGCCTAATTGCGAGGCTCGCTCCGACACCAGCACGGGGAGGCACCGGGTGAGTCCCCTCTTCTCCACTCCTCCTTGTCCTCTATGTGGGTGGGATCGATGCCTCCCAGGCTCCCATGGAAGGCTCGGCAAGGTGCCTGGCCTGGCGCACAGTAGGTGCTTTGTCAGTGTGGACGTCCCCGAGACTCCAGCACCAGCAAAGCCAGCCCTGTCCAGGGTGCCCCACGGGGAGGGTGTGAGCGCAGGTGAACTGCCCAGCGTGGACCCAACCCTGCCTCCCAGACGGTCCCTGCTATGCCGTCTCCACGCCTAGCATCTGGCACAGTGTCGGGCCCAGTAAATGCGCTTGCTGAATAAATGAATGAACGAATGAATCTGGGGCCATGCACAGCATGTCCACGCCCTCTGCTCCCCACAGCCCGTAAACGACGTGCGATGGCACAAGACTGAGAGCTGACGGTGCTGAGGGTGTCCCGTGCCAAGTGTCACATCCCTGCAACCTCAGCAGTGAGGTGCTGTTTTGTCCCATTTTATAGAAGGGAAAAGAGAGACCAGGAGGAGAAGGGACTTGCAGTGGTGAGAGGAAGAGCTGGGCACGGCCCCTGGGTCTTCTGCTCCCCAGTGGAAGACCTCTCGTGTCCCCATGTGCTCTCCAGGGGCCTTGGATTGGGGTCTCCTCCCCTGCTGGTGCCCTATCTGGACTCCCTGCCCCCTTCCCTGCAGCCCCCGCTCCTGCCTGGAGGATTCTTCTGCCTTCTCCCCCGACCCGCCTCGTGGTTGCTGCAGGGGGTCGAGGATGTGGCTGCCTTTCTGGAAGGTGCTGTTCCCTTTTCTTGTTTTCAGATTTTCCTTTGTAGTTTCCTGTCTTTGTTCCCGGCAGGACCTTTGGCACCTGAACAGAAGTCACCTCCTGGCTTCTCTCCCTGGGGCGCAGCAGAGCCTGGGATTCTGTTTCTAGGTGCCTGGGGCTTCCCTTGGGAGGCAGGAGGGGCATGTGGTGAGCACCCCAACA
>RJWJ010043673.1:0-12458 GCA_004363605.1 Indri indri | reverse complement strand
GGTGTCTAGGTCGGGCTTCCTTCTTTTCTCCCTCCCGGCTGACTGCCTTCCCTCTCCCTGCTCCCTTTCTCCCTTCCTCTCCTGCATCAAGAAACACAAGTTTTCCCCCTGCACCTTTCATCCTCTTTGCTCCTCACTGCCACCACTGGCCCACATGGCTTGACCGTCCACTTGACCGTCTCCTGTTTCATGAGAGCCAAGCTATTCCTTTGGGCACAGGAATTGGGATTTCCTTCTAAGCGACTTGCAAGGTTGGTTCTTGTCATGCCTGTTGGAAGCCAGGAGCACGTGGGCGCAGCCAGCAGCGATGCTGGTATTACACATGGCAGAATGTCCTGAACATCTGGATGTCTTCTTGTATTGAGCTCTTATCTGCCTTCCCTGTCGGGACTCACAGGGGGCTGCCTTGCTGGGGCTCAAGATACAGCTGGAACGGGGCTCACCTGATGCACCCTGCCCTGAAGCAGCTCTGGACCCTGCTCTGGTGCTCATATATCTGCTGGGGACTTAGACCCTGCCGCCTCCATCCCCCAGATGTAAATGAACGCTAGACCCCTTCTCTGCCTTTAATCAGTCCCCTCCTTTTCCTACCTTATCCAAACATTTTGTTCAATATTTTTAAAAATTGAAAATACTTTTCATGTTCCCTCTTAACAAAGACTTGACTGCTGACAACTAAACCGGATGCAGATGAGTGATTTATTTTATGGCAGGTTGTGTGGAGGGGCAGTAAAAAAGACTGTCTAGCTCTTCTGCTGATTTACTAAATCACTCGATCTCTTTCAGTCCAAATCACCACCAATATTCGTGGTGTTTTAATAAAAAGCAGCCATCTCACTGATGGAGACTCCATCCTACCAGAGCACTGGCTTCTCTGACTCCCCGAGACACCTTGTTAAAAGCGTTTCACCCTTGTTTTCAACGGGACAGAGTCCTTATCACCTGGGACAGGTAGATCTCAATTTTCGGAGCTGGACGTCCCTACTCCAGAGCCAGTTTGTCCTCTTACTGTCAATGTATTAGACTTATCTCCACTCTCTCCTAGTCTAGAGGTGTGGTCTTAAGATTTCACTCCAAATTCACTGGATTTACCTAGCTTAGGTTATTTTGGAAATGAAAATTTAGACTGATCAAATATTACAAAGAAAGTCAATGAGTGCAAAACCACAAATTTACAGAAATCAAATAGTAGAAATAAAGAAGGAAATGATTTTCTTTAAATTGAAATTGATAGTTCGGGAATAAAAGTAAAAATTACATTGTTATAATTAACTTTTTGTAGTTTTAAATTTTTTATTGTAGTAAAACACAGGTAACTGTAAAATTTAAGAATTTTAACTATTTTTAAGTGAACAGTTCAGTGGCATTAAGTACACTGACATTATCATGCAACCATCACCAGCATTTATCTCAAAAACACTTCCATCATCCCAAAATGAAACTCCGTACCCATTAAACAATAACTCCCATTCCCGCCTCCTCCAGCCCCTGGCACTCATTGTTCTGCATTCTGTCTCCATAAATTCAACTATCTAGCTGCTTCGTATAGGCGGAGTATGATTCTGGAACAAAGCGAGCCCTCCTTCCATTTTCCTACCCTCCCAGTTGCTCTCTGTTTGCAGTCCTTCCTCTTTTCCTCAAATGCCCTGTTGCAAGTAATTTGGAGGCTCGTCTAGCCAAATTGCACAATTGTTTTTGTTTTAAATTTTCTCTTGCGTTGTCGTTAACACTCCCTTTTCCCTTTGTCTTTTCCCGCAGTTTTGAGTATTCGAGGAGCCCAGGAAGAGGAGCCCACAGACCCCCAGCTGATGCGACTGGACAACATGCTGTTAGCGGAAGGGGTGGCGGGGCCTGAGAAGGGCGGAGGATCGGCGGCGGCAGCGGCGGCAGCGGCGGCTTCTGGAGGAGCAGGTTCCGACAACTCAGTGGAGCATTCCGATTACAGAGCGAAACTCTCACAGATCAGACAAATCTACCACACGGAGCTGGAGAAATACGAGCAGGTAGCCACAGACATGGGGGGCTCAGCGCCCAGGCCCTTTAGGAAGGGGTGGAGGAAACCTGCAACTCCGGGTTTTGCAGAGACTGAGCGGGCAGCCTTTCCCAGACGGTGGCATTCTTGCCCTAGCATCTCCTGCCCAACCACAGAGCCCCTGGCCAAACTTGAGCCCACGAAGTCCTGGTCTCACCTATTGAAAACCTAGGCATTTTATGGAGATGAAGGCATTAAAAAATGTTTGAAGTTGTAAATGAGGATTTCAAAAGACATAAAGAGTCAATATAAGGTATGCTTAATACCTGCAACTCTGGAACGTTTTTGGCCTGTTGGGCTCAGTACCAGGGCTCCTCAGGGTGCCAGAGGCATCCCTATCCTGTAGGGACATGGGAGGATTTTTCTGGTCTTTTCATTCCTTTTTTTATGATGATTACTCTTTCTCTGGATGCTCCTGGGATCCTATGGGAAAGGATGTTAAAACTTGGCCCTAAAGTCCTTCATTGCAACTAGACTTAGTTCAGCTGAGAGTCAAACAAGTTCCCCTTTTTGTGTAATATATGATATATGATAAGATATGCACCTTCCCCTGTAAAAAGACTAGAACTTCTCAGGAACCAGACAAGCTTGGATTCCAATCCTGGCACTCCATTGACCATCTGTGGGATCCAGTGTTCTGTGTACCCCAAAAGCTGATGGTGTATGGCAAAGAGCTGCAGATTTGGAGTCAAGGGTATGAAGGACCATACAAACCATATAAAGGAAAGGGTAAGAAAGGCTTTTAATTACAAAGCAGCATATAAATGTAAGGTATTCTCATGATAATAGAGCTTCTCTTTGTTGGAGAACCCTCCTCCTCCCCAGCTCACCCTGCAACATACACACATCTATATATCAATACTGTTTCCTCTGGTCAGCCTGAGCAATACTACTTTACCAAGAGTCCTTTAACATCAGCCTTTTTTCCTATCATTTAGCTGACAAATCAGTGTGTTGTCACCTCTTTGGATGGCATCGTACTGAAGTTCTACATTAACTTACTTTCATTGAATTATTAGATTTTCTTTCCCTTTTTTAAGAGCCAAAAAAAAGAAGAGAGAGAAAAAGCAAAAGGTAGAAGACCTTCTACAGTCCACTTGTAACTGTCTAGGTAGAAGGCAAATGCAAACTTAATAGAAAATTTAAATTTTAAAATAGAAATGGGCATTTAAAAATTTAAAGTGAAGAAAGTTTCATTATTGCAGCCCTATCTACCTTTGCAATGGATTTCTACAAAAATCTTCTCTTTTATGTGGCAAAAAAAAAAAATAATAATAATAATTACTGTGAAGCTCGAAGCCAAGCATTGTGAAATTCAACCATCAGACAAGGTGTGTGTGGGGGCGTAAAGGGGAGGGAAATAGAAGCAAGCTGTGGTAAGAACCGGTGAGTCATGGTCCTTCACCTTCTTGGGAAAGATCAAATGTTCTTGCTGCAGTATTGGCTCGTGTAGACATTACCCCAGATCCCAGGAGATGCTGAGCTCAGACAACTAAGCTGACGACTGAACCATGACAGTTTCTCCCACCTGGACCATCATGTTAGAATTTGGAGGCCTCCCTAACCTAATGGGATGACTTTGGAAGGCAGGTGGGGATGTTTCCTACAAAGACCTCTCTCTGGCCTCTTGGGTTCTTCCGACATCACCTTCACCCAGTAAGCCTGGCCTCTGGCAGAGCAGCCTGCCCAGACCTGTCATCCAGGGTCACTCATGCCAAAAAAGGCACAAGAAGAAGAGCCCAGAGTGTGGCTCCCTCCACTAAACCCATAAGTGGAATAGATGTTAGGTTAGAAGGTGTTGAAAACTGGCTTTATTCGTAGCTCAGGTTGCCAGCAACATAGAAGAACTGATTGTTTTCTTGATTTAAGCTCCCTGTCACTCTTCCATCCTCATCCCAAATGAGTGAAAACTCTGGCATTTCAATAGCACGTTACCACTTACAAAACACTGGCCAACATAATTGCACATGTTCTCAGGGCAATTGTGTGGCTGAGTACCTGGGACAGGTACTGTCATCATCTCCATTTTGATACAGGTGAGGAAATGTAGATCAAAGAGGTTAAGATGCATTTGAGGTCACACATCCAGTGAGGGACGGAGTTTACCCTAGAATCTGTATTTTGACCTTTAGCCCAAGGGCTCTTAATGAAACTATACCTGACTCTACTTAATAAGAAGAGAGTGTGGACATCTACAGATATTGAGGTAACCAGCTTGTCCTCTGTTACTTCCCCGGACTAGATTGCTGGCACCTAAGAGAGGCTGATGATAAAAATACTTGCTTCAGAAACTTCTCCTGGGTACCTATCTATTCTAAATAATAAAGATGTTGAAAATTGGGAACTTAAGGAAAAGCTTTGTCAGTACAGAGCAAATTATGTAAATCTAGTAGTTGTAGTAGTCATCCGTATTTATTATTTTTAAAAAGAACTGAAACATCATTTTCTTATTTATATGGGCATTTTCTGGTTAAGGAGTGAATACTGCTTAACACACTCTGCATGCTTAATAATGTATTAATATTAGTTGTGTTGTTAATTATAGTAAATAGCAGATTGTAGGGAAATTATGCTATTAACCTTCTAGCTAGTGCGTCTGAGAGATATATCTTCTTCATTTTTCTGTAGCAGTTCCTCATGGGGTTTTTTTTAAAAATAGAAAACCTCGGTCAAGCAAAAATGTCACTCTCTATTTTAGTAGTATGTATATGAAATTACCAAACGAATTAGTTAATAGTGGATTCTGTTGTTTTTGTTTTGTCTTTGGTATGGTAGTGGCAGGTAGTCACATGATAATTAGCTATCATAGCTCCCCTCACCCCTACCCCTCCAAAAAAAAAAAAAAAAAAACCACTACCTGAATCAGCCATTGTTTTACCCTGAGGTTATTAAATAAAGAAGGCTTCTAGAGACTTTCGTTAGAAAGAAAGGAAGAAAATTGTCTTTTCATTAAATGGGATTGGTAAAACACTTTTTCAGCAGATCATGTTGGTAGCTAAGGTATTTAAGAGCTGGTATAGTCTAATAGATAAAACCATGATGTCAGAAACCTGACTTTTATTCCAAGTGTTATTAAAAAAAACGGTCCTCTTATAGCTTTGCAGGGTTCTTCAACTTTTGTAAATAACGCTGCAGGGCATTGATAGGACTAAATCTCTAATGCTGAACTGGATTGGGTTAATTGAGTTCACAGCTAGGAGAGCCCCAAGATCCCAGTTACTTTGGTTGATGAGCTAGGCAGCCAAAGCCTCTCTCATCCTTGGATTTCAATCCAGTCCATCTCCTCGAAGGAGTCAGGGAAGAGGATGGTTTACATAGAGTGCAGGACATAAACTCAAACCATATGTGAGATTTTTCAGGAAGACTTCTCTTTAGTTCTCTGCTCTCAGAAACACCCTTACCCTGGAAGCTGGGAAGTCTCCTTTTAGGAATCCCTCCACCCCATGGGGCAGCCTGAACTCCAGTAAGTGACTCTCCATATGACAGACTCCAGCAGAGTCTTCTCTGTCGCAGCAACCTGCAGCCTGTGAGGATCTTATTCCACTATGGCCGTAACCCCGAATACTCAGCATTGCTGTGAATGCCTGGCCTAACGGAAGCCGCCCGGGGTCTGCAGGTGCCAAGCTGGGAGGAAGTGAGGATGCGGTGTGGGCTGCTCGGATACTGGGAAAGTCTGGGTCATTATGTTCTGTCCATCTCACACGGACTTGGAATCTTCTCTGCTCTCTGGTGTGTGTTCCAGAGCAGCTGTTTAGCAGCTGCTTGGCTCCACCTCAGCAGTGGGTGAAACAACCCCACTGTCTGTTTATTGCAGAGCAGAAAGGGCCCCAGGATAAAATGCCCTGAATAAACATCAGATATTGTGAGTATTTTTATTCACTGTAATGAAGCACATTATTATTAGCCGAGCACTGTGGCTTCCCAGCTGAGAGCTGGTGCGCTTGACAATACCTCCTCACAGCCAGCCCCTCCTCCCTTTGAGCCCAGACAGGGTGGGGAGACTGCATCCCAGTGGGACGTTGTTTCCCTAGAAAGATGGTCGGGATGCTAGCTATGTGCCTAACGCTCCACTCTCCATCCTGCGGCAACTCACTGCCCGGTTTTGTTTCCCTCTCTTTGTTGTACAGTTCCCAGGGCTGGGTTAATAGGGAATAAGCTTCTAATACAGATCTTGTGATTACGTAGCACTTTTCTAAGTGGAGAGCAAAATGCTATATGGACCTGTCTTCCATGGGTTTGTCTTCAGCGCATGCCTGCATAGTGGAAAGGAGGTATTTATTACCACCTTTATTTTCAGCAAGAAGGAAACCGAAGCCTGGAAAAGTTTACCCGATTATCAACATACCCAAATAGGTTGGATTTCTAAGATAATCTGTGTTTTGAAGAGATAATTATGACACACATTTGTAGGGCCAGACACACATGTAGTAACTCATTTCATCCTTACCACACCCTATGCGGTGGGCATTGTCATCCTCATTTCACAAATAGGGAAAATGAGGCACAGATAGGTTAAGTCACTTTCAAAGGTCCCACAGCTGAAAGAGTCCCAGAGGCAGGATCTTCACCCAGGCAGGCTGTGCGCTCACTCAGCCCGCTTTGCTGGGTTCATGTGAGCAATTTGCTCAATCCACTGGTCATAGCACAAGAGCATGGGGGCTGTTAGCCTTGCTGAAGGGTTAGGAATGACTAAGTCCACTCTCAGGTGAATAAAATGAGGCACTAAGTAGGGAAAGGATTTGGCCGAATACACACGGAGGCAGGATCACAAATGAGGCCTCCTACCACCCATTTAGACACAGCCCAGTGGATGCCTTAGAGAAATAATCAGTAAATGTGTACCGTTGTTATTCTTACTGTATTATTGACACGTATGAAGGGCTTTGCGCTATTAAAACAACAGCAGTACAATGTTATCAATAATGAGCGTGTTTCTGCTGTTAGTTAATGTTAAGTTGGAGCCCTTTGAGGCCTTAGTTCTTCAACTCTGAAAGCATCATCTTGCCTTTTTCTTGCAGATCTGACACAGTTTTACAGCATTGCTGTGAGTTCATTTGTAAATAGATGTTTTGTTGAATGCCCAGCTAAGGAAACCAGACTGCAGATGCTTAGTGGCTAAAGCAGAGGGCAGGAGTTTTCAGAGGAGCAAGTTTAGGCTCTGGGAAAGGACCAGAAGCCCTAGCCTGGAATGTGAACTATTCAGGCCTTGCCTCGGCCTCTTCTTGTTTGCTCTGTGCCGTTGGAAAAGTCCCCTCATGCCTCTGAGCCACAGTTTTCCCAACTATAAAATAGGGAGGTGGGGAAATGGATCTCTACTTTCCTTCCAGAGCTGATGGTATGTTGGGCTGAGAGTTTTTATTCCTGCAGGGATCATTCCTGAATCCTTTAAGTCAATGGTCCCCAATCTTTTTGGCACCAGGGACCAGTTTCATGGAAGACAGTTTTTCCACGGACTGGGGGATGTGGGGGGATGGTTTCTGGATGATTCAAGCCCATCACATTTATTGTGCAGTCGATAATCCGTGTTTGCAGCTGCTCCCAGCACTAGCATCACCATCTCAGCTCCACCTCAGATCATCAGGCATTAGATTCTCATAAGGAGCGCACAATCTAGGTCCCTCGCGTGCACGGCTTACAGTAGGGTTCATGCTCCTGTGAGAATCTAATGCCACCGCTGATCTGACAGGAGGTGGAGCTTCTGTGATGATGTGAGCGATGGGGAGTGTCTGTAAATACAGATGAAGCTCTGCTCGTTTTCCCGCTGCTCACCTCCTGCTGTGCAGCCTGGTTCTTGACAGGCCACAGATTGGTACCAGTCTATGGCCCGGGGTTGGGGACTGCAGCTCTAAATGTTTTGAAGTTGTTTCTCTGAGGCCCCTGGAGACAATTCCCTTTGTGTTATAGACATAGTGGATCTTTAGCAGGCCAGCACAAGAGGGGTTCTTATAATAAAAATAGAAATAGAAATAGATTGGTGAGACATCTCCCAGAAGTTATCAAAGCTTTTTATGCCATGATCCCACTGAAATTCTTTTGGCTCTTTATGCATCCCCAAAACTGAATGTTTGGAAGCTCTCCTGTGCCAGAGATAATGAAATGAGCAAGGCAGAAGGCTCACGGTGTATTTGGTCCCAAACTCTCTTTGGGTGCTTGGCTGTTAGTTTTGGGGCAAAGGGTGGTGAAGTATGTTTTATCCTAGGATTCGTGTTCTTACCTTTCATTATAGTAAAATCATGGAAAAAATGATTAAGAAAAAAATTATTAGGAATTTTTTTTCCCTTAAAAAATAATCAACATCATGGCCAAAACTCAGGGCCACCAGGGCTGAGGGGGTTTTCTAGGTAGTCGTTTATTCCACCCCTCTGATATGACAAAATATCACAAACTCTCCTAGTTTTCTTTATTTGCACAAGTCTCTAGAAAAGCCCACCCAGCCTTCCGTCCCAGACCTGGTGTGTGCTGAGGCTCAGACCCTCCATAACCCCACGCGTGTGCTGTCCTACCATTCCAGGCCTGCAACGAGTTCACCACTCACGTGATGAATCTCCTGCGAGAGCAGAGCCGGACCCGGCCCATCTCCCCGAAGGAGATAGAGCGGATGGTGAGCATCATCCACCGCAAGTTCAGCTCCATCCAGATGCAGCTCAAGCAGAGCACGTGCGAGGCCGTCATGATCCTGCGTTCCCGGTTTCTGGATGCGCGGTGAGTCACGCACGGCGCTGGAGTTCATGGGCGGGCCCTCTCCAGGGGCTCCCGTTTCACCCCATCAATGCCGAGCCAAGCAGTAGCCTGAGGACGGTTCTCAGGTCTGGGAAAGGAGGGCTGTCAGGCTGGGTAGGCCGTTGGTTTCACGCAGAACCAGGGAAATACGTGCTCAGCGGAGACGATTTTTATTTCCACTGCTACTCCCTCTGGGTGGGCAGAAAGGCAGACTTAGCTACATTAGGAGAGCAGGCAGGATTTTTTTTGTTTTGCTTTCCTAGCACTGGGTACCTCTCTTATATATCTCATAACTGTAGGCCTGTAGTCATCTTATCAGCACACTGCAGTGACATACGTCCAAGAAAGTCACTTCTATTTGCTTGAATGTTGGGGTCTTTTCTACACGATGTGTAGGCAGAGAAAGTACTCAGTTCAATTCAAGAAATATTTATCAGGAGATTACCCTGTGCCACACTCAGGCATAAGTTTTAGGGGTACAGAGATGAATAAGACACGGTACTTTGGGCATAGAGGGGCAAGGAGGTGGTCTAAAATGGGCCCAGTTAATTTGATGTTTTCTATCTGGCATTGCTGTTCATGCCCTTACTTGTGAGTTCAAAGCATTCAGTTGAAGAAAGCATGGGTAGGAAGGTCCTTTAGAAAAACACAAGAACTAAGACCAGAGAACAAGCAGTCAGTTCCTAATTCCCCTACTCTCTAGACCAGTGGATTTACATGAATCCCTTGGACTCCTTTTGCTTCTGTTACCCAGCCTGCAAGATGGTGATAATCCTATCTTTCACCCACTCTAGAAGAATGCTTCGATGATCGATCTAGCAAATATATTTATTGAGTGTGGGTATGATTTGCCCTCTATAGTTCGTCTTAAATTAGTCATCTGTGAATTCAGATATCACCATTCACATTTCAATCGCTAAAAATAACCCCAAACTATGATTTTTATTATTAGAACACTAGCTATGTGAGGGTCAGTGTACCATTTCACGGTCTATAGTTTTGTTTCTTTTCAGTCAGACAAAAAGATCTGCCATTCCTCTTGAATTTTTTCACCCCTGAAATCAGGTTTTATTCAACTCTCCCCCCTCTTGCTCTTCACAACTGTGGTCTTTACAGTTCGTGGACCTCTTTGCAACTGCCTGGCATCTTCTCCTACACTCCCCCTTTTATTCAATGTGTTTTGGGTTGCATGGAATACAAAACGAGAATACCAGCAGCAAATTGTGTCTCTGGGCCAGTGGAATTCCATAGAGTAAGTCAAGAGAAAGTAAAAATGAAGACAGTTTGTCCCAGCTGGGCATAGTGATGGAGCGGGAGTATGCAAAGTCACCCTAAAGCGGGACTCTCTGTGCACCCCCTCCCCCGTGGCCTGCTGCCAGCCTGGCTTCTTTAATGCAGCCTGTTCCGCAAAGTACAAGTGACTGGTGGCCTCTGTCTGGGTCCTTCCTCTGTGCTGCAGCCGCCGCCATGCTGCATGTGTTACTTACATCCCCATGGTAACCCCTAGTTAAAATGCTGGAGTTGGTATTTATGTTGGCAGATACTGAAAAAAAGAAAAGTTGGGTCCAGACCGGGTTCTTTTCAAGAAACAAATCTGGGAGAAGGGAGGAGTAGAATCATTGTCTCATTGGATATCTTCTCTCAGTAATTCTGCTGTGCCCAGTTGAAGGTCAGACTCTTAAAAGACACAAAACTAGGCGAGCTTTGTACACAGTTCCTTTCACTTCCACTAGCCTTTGCCTAGATTGTTCCAGTTGGCACCAGAAGGACAATCACATTCAGACGGGGTCTTTTTCTTGCTTTGGTTACAACCTTTGAATCATTGCCTCTGAGCCCAGATTCAAAACTAAAACAACTAACCTTTTGTCATGGTTATTATCATTTTATTTTGGGGGTATATTTATTATCAGTGAAAGACCATAACCCCAAATGCCAGCCCAAGGCTGAGCAAATGGCTTTCCCAGCTGACAAATAAATGTTTTCTGGACTTACTGATTAGGGAATTCACCTCGGTATCTCCAGCGTCTCTATAATTTGGAGAGCTAGCTAAGCAAACCTTAGTAAGAGAGAGGACATACTCACTGCTGATAGTCACATGCTGCTCTAAACCATGCTTCTGATGGGCAGGACCTCATCAGGGAAAAAGATTTCATGGAAGACAAATAAAATACAAAGAGGACTTGGTTTAGTAATAGGATTAGTCTTTGTCATCTAATAGGTGTGTGGAATTGTTATGGAACACTCATTGTATTAGCTTTGTAGTGCTGTGTAGCAGATTACCACAAATTGAGCAGCTTAAAACAACACAAGTTATTATCTCACAGTTTGTGTTGGTCAGGGGCCTGGGCATGGCTTAGCTGGATCCTCTGCTGCTGTCTCAACAAAGCTGCAGTCAAGCTACATGCTGAGGCTGTGGTCTCATCGGAGGCTCAGGGTCCTCTTCCAAGCTCATTCTGGTTGTCGGCAGAATTCAATTTTTTGTAATTGTAGGACTGAGAGCCTTGCTTAGCTCCTAGAGGCCATTCTTGCTCATAGGCAGTTCACAACTTGGCCGCTTGCATCCTTCCTGAAAGCCAACAAGAGAAACTCTCCGTTTTAAGGCTTTAACTGAATCTCCCTTTTCATTTCCTCAAAGTCAGCTGGTTAGTAACTTAATCCTAGGAGTGACATCCCCATATTTACTGTCCCATCCACTCAAGGGGAAGGTATGTGTACTGGGGTCTGGGACCTTGGGATTCTGTCTGCTACACTCCTCAGCTGAGCGCTGGGCACAGGTTTGTTCCACTCGGGTCATGCCTTTTCTCTCATCCTTACATTGACTTAACCATGCTGGGAAAGTATAAGTTAACAATTGTATTCATTTGTTCATTCATTCAACTTTTATCATATCACGCCATGTACCAAGCATTGTGTCATACAACTGGTGAGTTTATTGTTAGGGCCATAAATCATTTTTTTTCTTAGAAAGAGAGAACTTACGAACCCTCCAATTGATTTTCAAGCAATAAATTTAACTTTCTTTTTCTATAACATTTTGCTGGAAATAACAATAGTAACATAAACAGGTGATTAAAAGTACACCTCTGCATTTTGCCCCGTAGATGGGATTACATAAAATGAATTACCAAGGAGGAAAGGCCGTGCAACAAGGTCTGGTCACACTGGCACTCTACTTAGTCTTATTTACTCATCTAGTTGACCTCCTACTATCTGCCAGATGCCATATTAGCCACTGGAATAGTGAAGATGAAAAAATGCAAATAAATGTGGGTCATACCTTTATGGAGCTCATAATCTCGTGGGACAAACAGACACTATTGCAACTAAACTTAACACTGCATGTTACCCACTGAGTTCATCTACCACCTAACCCTGCATCTGAAGCAGGGAGGATCAGGGAAAGCGGAGGCAAGACTGCGTCTCAGAGGAGCAGGATGTTTGCCAAATAGAAGGAATAACGTGAGCAAAATAAAACAACGTAATTAGACTTCACCGAGCATTATTTACTTGAGTGCTTACTATACATTAGACCCAGGGTTTCAGATATGAGTGGGACATGCCCCCAGCCTTGAGGAGTTTGCTGTTTAGTTGGGGAGATGTATGTAAACTTGTGGCAAGTTCTGTGGCAGGGAACCTACAGGGTGGTGCGGGGAGGCGCGGGAGCATGAAAGCCACGAGTCTTTGGGGAACGCAGACGCACGTGATG
>RJWJ010043672.1:0-12500 GCA_004363605.1 Indri indri | reverse complement strand
GCCCCAGCCACCGCGCCGCCAAACCCCGCCCCGCCCCCATTCCCAAGGGAGGGGCCTGGGATTGGGGCTGCGCCGCAGGGATTGCGACCGGATTCCCGAGCCCTAACGCGGGCGCTCCTTATAAGGGCATGGTGGGAGCGGAGCGTGCGGCTGGAGTCGGCTGGCCCCGCCCCCGAGGCCACCTCCCGCCTCGGCTCTGCACAGCTCCGCCCCTCTGCAGAATCACTTCAGCGGGGCGGGGTCTCCTCACCTCAGGCGGCGCTAGAGTCTGAGGAGACTGCGGGGCCACGGGTCTCCCTCGCCGCCTCCTAAACTTTTCCCTTCACACTGAACGCTCAAAATGCTCTTCCATTTCCTCTCAGCGATACGTGGAAACGTTTTTTGGTAAAAGAGTTAAAGAACAGAAGTGCACGGTGAAACAGAAGCGTCCCATTCATTTACACACAGGCTCCACCCACTGCCCTCGGAGATACTCACTGTTAAGTTTGATGTTGGCCTTCTAGACCTTTGTCTATGCATTTACTTGTTCATATATATTTTCTAAATTAATGAGATTAAACATTTTCCTTGGACTAGGAATTTTTTTTCCTTAAGGAAAATTTCCTGGTTATCTTTCACTGTTGGTAACTATAGGTCTATCTCATCCTTTTTAATGACTGTATGGTATTCCATTGCATAAAATAAAACTACATAACCAACTTTCTAGTAATGGACTTATGTTGGGTTCTGGTTTTCACTATTAAAAAACAATTCTGCGTGAATCATACTTGCCTGTCTGTTGTGCGCATGTGCATTTTATCTAGCACAGATGCCTCCAAGTGAAGCGAAAATGCAAAAGTATGTACATTTTACATTTTGATAAGTAATACCAAATTATTCAATTCCCTCACAGAATGCTTTGCATAAGATATCTTCCGAATATCTTCCTCACCTCAAATTCTCTTTTGCCCAAGCTTCCCCATTCTAAGGCAAAACACTTTTGCTAATGCCTCCAAGCAAAAGATCCTCAAATCAAAAGAAAACTTTTGTCTAGTACTACCACAGCTACCAAAGCTGTTTCCTCTGCTCATTGCTTCGTGTTAATAGCATTAATATTGGGTGATGGAACTATATACGATGTTTTTTCTGTAATCGCCACTCTGTCCCCACTTTGCTGGTTGTATACTTACATACAATTTAACATGTTCTTCTGTCATATACATTTCCTGAAAATTGGCACCAAGCTATAGAGGCTTGATCATGGAATAGTCTTTTACCTGTAACGCATCATCCCTGCCTTAGGTTTGTAACCAGGCTACTCCTGACTGGCCATATTAACCTCCCCAAAATACCACATTGCACATCCAGCCCGCGTGCTCCCCTCCATGCACATTCATATCCCCCTCGTCCCCACATTCACTCACGCCCTCTAAAATCTTTCTTGGCACCTGTTAACACATGCGCCGGTGCCCTCCGCAATCCCGGTCCAGAACAACCTTACTGCCACCTGCTCACCACCCAGAGCCACGGACAGGAGGTTAAACAGCAAAAGCACAAACTCAGAGTCTCCAGAGCTCAAGCCACAACCCTAGCTTTATAACTTAATTAAGATATAACCCTGGTGGCAAGTGGCTTTTCTTCTCTCTGCCTGAATTTCTCTCTTTATAAAAGTGGAATAATACCACCTTCACAAAGCTGATGTAAGGACTGGTGAATGAATTTATGTAAAGTGCCCAGGAGACCCTCAATAAAACAAAGCCACTACTAGCGCAGTCACAAGCAGACATATTCAGTCTCCAAAAATCCCTGGTGGAGTTTCACTTTTGAGATTTTGTCTACATTTCTTTCCCACCTAGAAAGCTCTCTATTCTCATCTAAATCTTACCTATGGTGCTAGACAGAATTCTAAGATGTCCCCCAAGATTTCCCACCCCTGGTGTGCACACTCTGTATAATCCCCAGGACTGTGAAGAAAATGGACTTTACTTTTGTGATTAGATTATGTTATATAGCACCATTGAGTTTAAAATAGGGAGATTACCCAGGTGAGCCATGCCTAAACAGAGCAGCTGGTCACAACAGAAGAAATCAAAGATTATGTCTGGGCGAGGTGGCTCCCACCTGTATCCTAGCACTCTGGGAGGCCAAGAGGCGAGGATTACTTGAGTTCAGGAGATCGAGACCAGCCTGAGCAAGAATGAGAATGCGACCCATCTCTCCTAAAAATAGAAAAAATTAGCTGGGGGTAGTGGTGCGGGCCTTTAGACCCAGCTACTTGGGAGGCTAAGACAGGAGGATCACTTGAGCCCAGGAGTTTGAGGTTGCAGTGAGCTAAGATGACGCCACTGCACTCTAGCCAAGGAGTCAGAGTGAGACTCTGTCTAAAAAAAAAAACAAGATAAAAAGTACAAACAGGATTGGATGAGCTGTTGCTGGATTAAAGACACAGGAAGCCACAGGTCAAGAAATGCGGGCAGCCTCTAAGAGCTGAGAGTGGCCCCTGGCTGAGTGCCAGTAAGGAAACAGGTAACTCAGTCCTACAGTTACACGGAAATGAATTCTGTCTACCAACAAGAAGAATGATCTTAGAAACAGATTTTTCCCCAGAGCCTCCAGGTGGAACTCAGTCCAGTAGACACCTTGATTTCAGCCCTGTGATGCTAAGCAAAATACCCAGTCACTCCTGAGGGACTTCCAACTCACCAAATTGTGAGATAAATAAGTGTTGTTTTAAGCCACTAGGTTTGTGGTAATTTGTTACATAATGATAGAACACTAATATAGCTACCTTCAAGGCCCACTTCTTCTAGTCCTTTCTGTATGATTTCCCACTATAAGGCCCTGGCATGAGCTGGTTGTACTAATCCTTTCTCCTTCACAGCACTTATCACAATTGTCCTTTTTTCACGTTTCTCTCCTGTCTACGACAGAGGCTGCTAGATGTCCTCCAATATCTATTCTGATCTTCCTCCACAGTTATAGAACCCCAGAATTATAGCCCGGAACTTAACCACAAGGTTCTAATTTGATATTAATACTTGGCATATTACAAATCCTTGATTTTCTCATGTCTAAAATGTAGATAATAAAGTTTTCAATCTCATTAAACATAAAACATGTATTAAGGACTCAAAAAATGTTAACAGAGAGAGAGAGGTTAATTCATAACAGGCACTAGACTAAGGAGCCATCATGAAACTAAATTGCAAATATGTGGCAAAGACCTTGTGGTGTTCAAATTTCAAGTAGATCACGCCTGTAATCCTAGCTCTCTGGGAGGCCGAGGCGGGCGGATTGTTTGAGCTCGGGAGTTCGAGACTAGCCTGAGCAAGAGCGAGACCCCCATCTCTACTAAAAATAGAAAGAAATTACTTGGACAACTAAAAAACATATAGAAAAAAATTAGCCGGGCATGGTGGCGCATGCCTGTAGTCCCAGCTACTCGGGAGGCTGAGGCAGGAGGATCACTTGAGCCCAGGAGTTTGAGGTTGCTGTGAGCTAGGCTGACGCCACGGCACTCTAGCCCGGGGAACACAATGAAACTCTGTCTCAAAAAAAAAAAAAAAAGAAAATTTCAAGTAGAAGGAGATCAGCATGGGCTTAAGGGTAAGAAAGAGTCTATGGGGCAGTGGAACTAAATCTGCCCTCAAAGGAAGAACAATGTTTGGTTAGGCAGGCAAAAGGGTAGACATTCCAGAATGAGCAAGGCAGGAAGTGGGCGAATGTTCCAGGTCAGTGATTAAATTAGTTAGACTGAAGTGAATGTTCATGCAACTCAAAGATAAGGATGAAAAGGTAATTTCTACAAAATTATAACTTACAGAGGTTGAGGACTATGTGACATTTGCTCTTGGTTGTGGCTAGCTTAACATGACTCCTCACCATGTAATTAGTTGGAAGACCACTGATGATAGGGAACATTGTAAGATACATAAAAATTTAGCATTTCCAAGTTAGAAATAATTGGGGAAGAGTTTTTGATGGTGGCAATTATATTACACAGTGCTCTATGACCTGGGAAATTTTCGATTCTTTGAAGTCCATAGCAATTCTCTGAGGTAGGTGAAAAAAAGAAATATCTCTCTTTTTAACATACAGACTGGGAAATTGAGACATAGTCGCAACTATCAGTTCTGAGTACAATTTGTGGAATTTTTAGTCAGGGATAGAACTGGATATGAAAACTGAGCCTTCTTTATTTAGTTGGGATGCTCGCTTTCTCTCCTGGTTTTTATGCTCTCCCTGATTAGATTTTCGATGGCTGTATATTGGTGATGTGGCTAAGAATTCACTTACATCTTTCAACACACTCCAGTACACTTTGTACCCACATGAGTGAACCTACAACTCACACATACAAACACACACACACACACACACACACACAGTGCATCCCCCAGCTCACCACAGATGAACCCTCCCTCTCTATCTAGAGGACCTCACCAGCCTTGTCCCCACACATCCGCCACATGAAAACCACACAGTGGCTTGGTTAGTAGCTCTTTCTTCCCCTCCTTAAATGCTGACAAGTACACCACGCCCCACCCTCCACCTCCACCCAAACCCACAATCATTTCCACAATCATGTTGAAAACAACATGACTCTTCTCTTTTCTTGACCAAATTTTTTTAATTGAATGTGGATTTAAGTCATTTTCAACTTTACACATTTTCCAATTTTTACTTTTTTTTATTACACTTTAATTTTCTGTGTTGTATGAAAAAGCCACAAATAAGGCACTTAAAATTTTGTAAAATTCCAGTTCCTAGAGGTAACTACTATTAGCATTTTAATGTATTCTCTTTCACCTTATTCCTTTTTATATATATTTTGTGTGTGTTCAATTTTTTTCTCATACAAATTTTTTATTGAGATCATTTACATACCAAAAAGTTCACCATTTTAAAGTATAGTGTTCAGTTTCTATTCCTGCTATTTTCACCTTATATTAGTATATCAAGAACATATGTCTAGGTTTTTAATGTGTTAAAAAAATATGGCCATGACATTAAATATTCTTCGAAAACATAATTTTTCATGGCTATATAATATTTAAAGTGCACAAGAATCACAGCTTATTTAACCATCTCCCTATTATTGGGCATATAGGTTGTCTCCAACTTTTTACTATTATAAGTTATGCATTGAAAAATACCCTTGGCTAGGCATGGTGGCTCACACCTGTAAGCCTAGCACTCTGGGAGGCCAAAGTGGGAGGATCGCTTGAGGCCATGAATTCGAGACCAGCTTGAGCAAGAGCAAGACCCCATCTCTACAAAAAATAGAAAAATTAGCCAGGCATGGTGGTGCATAACTCTAGTCCCAGCTACTCAGGAGGCTGAGGCAGGAGGATTGCTTGAGCCCAGGAGTTCGAGGTTGCAGTGAGCTAAGATGATGCCACTGCACTCTAGCCAGGGCAACAGAGCAAGACTCTGTCTCCAAATATATATATATATATATAGACATAAATATGTATACATATATATATAGAGAGAGATCTCCTTGAGTTTTTGTTTTTATAGGTATTGAACTATCATTTGAACACATTTATTATTATGAGAGGAGCAAACACTGTTGGTTGCCCATCCAACAGGCATTCTCTCCTTCACCCGTACCTAATGGAATCCAAGATTGTGAAGAAGTATATTAGTTATCTGTTGCTGCATATAAATCACTCCAAACCAATAATGCTTTCTATCTCTCAAGGTTTCTTTAGCTCAGAAATTTGAAAGTGGCTTGACTGTGATGTTCCAGCTCAAAGTCGCTGATAAGTTTGCAGTCAGATGGTAGCTACAGCTGGGGTCAGCTCCAGAGCTTCTTCACTGACATGTCTGATACCTGGACTGGAAAAACTTGAAGAACTGGGGGTTAAAGAGATGGATCTCTTCAGGAATCTCTTTCTGTTTCTATGTGTTCCCTCCACATGGTCTCTCACAATGGCAGCTTCAGGATAGCTAGATTTCTTATATAGGACTCAGAACTCCAAAAGCACATCTCCCAGGAGATCGCGAGCTAGGCAGAAGCTGGATCACCTTTTCTATCAAAGCCTTGCAAGTCGCAGACATCACTTCTGCCCAAGTCATACATCTGGGCTCACCCAGATTCCAGGAAAGGAAATATAGACCTCACTCCTTGATGAAGAATTATCAATGTCACATTGTAAAAAGAGTATTTGGAAAATATTAATACAATCTACAGAAGGAGACAAACGTGCCCAGAGAAGTTGGGTCTCTATCCCAACCTAAGGGATAAACTATGCTTTATCTAAAGACACTGCTAGTTGTCCACCCAAAATTTATTTCTACTTCCTCCTGTTGGAACCCAGCTAAACATACTAAATTACACTGGCTCCCTTCCAGCTAGGGTAGCCAAGTGACATTTTTTGCCCAATGAACTAAGCTAAGAGATCTAAGAAAGCTTTTGTTTTCCTGATGTAGGAGGCATTTGCCCCTTCCTGATGCACAGGAATACAGTCTATCCACCTGGTCATAGTGATGGATTCAGAAATGAGCAATAGACCCAAATTCATCCGATGTGAGAAAGAGTGACTCCTAGGTACCAAAGTACCAAAGACATGCTTTCTTTTCCCCTCAACGTATGATGTAAAATGGGAAGCATATGCATCCATGTAGCTTTTATTAATACAATGGGAAATCCTGGAGCTCTAGGAAGCATTATAAGAAGCTTAAAGTTGAAGGCAACACCATGGAGAGAGACAGACAGAGAAAAACAGAGAGACAGAGAGAGAGATGTTTTTGGTGAAATTTTGATTTTGAACTCAATCCACACCTGATGCCAGACTGACCTTAGGATTTTCCAGTTTCTGAGTGTATTAGTCAGAGTTCCCCTGAGAAATGGAACCAAAAGGAGATATAAACATATATCTCCTATTGGATATTTTGTGTATATATATATATAAATAAATAAGAAATTGTCTCACACAGTCATGGAGGCAGGCAAACCCAAGATCTGCAGAGTGTTGGCAAGCTGGACAACCAGGAGAGCTGATGTTTCAGTTCAAGTCTGAAGGCAGGAAAAAAGCCTAGATCAAAAGAATTCAGGCAGGAAAGAATTATCTTACTTAGGGGAGGGTCATCCTTTTCCTTACATTCAGATCTTTAACTGATTGGATGAAGCTGGCCCAAATCTTCTTTACTAAGTCTATCAATTTAAACATTAATCTTATCCAAGAACACCCTCACAGAAACACCCAGAATAATGTTTGACCAAATATCTGGGCATCCCATGGCCCAGTCAAGTAGACACAAAATTAACTAGCACACCAAATAAATAAATTCCTCTATGGTTTAGGCTAGTTTAACTTGGGTTATCTTTCACCTGCAACCAAAAGACACTTAAGTGATTATATTTATCGTATTCACTGTTTTAGAAAAAATTGATAAATCTTTTAAGTATTTATTTATGAATTCATTTGAAACAATAATAAACTCATCACCTTTTAATATAAATTTAATTTAATATTTCATTTTATGAAAAAATAATGAGAATCCCTTAAAAGGGTCTCAAAGACCCTCAGGGTTTCTTAAACCACACTTTAACAGCTACAGGTGCATGTCGATGAGTTCCTTGCCCTTATCGTAACATTTTATAGCAGTAATCTCTTATTTTGACTTCCCAGGATCACATCCATCTTTGGTGACAAAATTCTTCTTTCCTAAAAATAATCTATTTGAGATGATTCAGATGAGGCTGGCCACAACTCTTTTCCAACTCAATGGTAAACATGTGATCTATGATTGGCCAGAGTTTCTTCTGGAACTCTCATGCCGAGCTATTAGAAAACTCTCTCTCTCACTCTCACTCTTCCTGTCTCCCTCCCCCCACCACCTAGCAGCTTTGTGAATCTTGGACTGAAAATGGCTTTCTTGCCCATTAAGTGGAGAGGCAGCCTTCTTAGAAGTGAGAAGACCCATTTCTCCAAATAAGCTCACATTAAAGAAAAAAAAAGAAAGAAATGGAAAGACCCAGTCTCTGAAGACATAATTTGAGTCTTTGAAGCAAGCCGTGACTGAAAAATCTCCCTTCCCTTTTCTTGGTTGTGTAAGCAAGTTTGCCTAAGTTGAGTTTCTATCACTGACAACTGAAGGAGACCTGATTAATACACATCACTAACATTTGTACACCAATTGTAACCTCCAATAGCTTAAGAGTGACATGAGAATTTCAGGACAACAGGAAAAATATTTGGGGGTATGGAATCTTCCAGACATCTAAAAAAATTTGGTTGCACCTTAGAATCAACAAAAGGAGCTTTTTCACAATACAAATTCCTAGGCCCTGCCCAGAACAGTCTGATTCATAGGGCCTGGGGTGGGGCCCAAAGAATCTATATGGTTCCTTGACGGTCCTGATGCAATTAATCCAAGATCTGCATTTGGTAAAAACTAACCTACAAAATTACTAACTCCATCAGAAGAACGATTCTTGCTGCAGTGTGGATTTATATGCCTATATAAAGAAAACTTCCTTGGCTGGTACAGGAATGCCAGGATTTTCAGAAATTCACTGAAGAGAAATCCTGAAGTTTACAAATTTAGTAAAATGTTCCCACAAGGTATAACACCCACTTACCTCCCACCCCCTTTCAGGCTAGATTATTTAAGAGTTTCTCAATGTCATCTTCAACTTTCTGTCTTGTCCACAGTTTTGCCAGTGAAACTGTTAACTGTATGTGTCACGCAGTCCAATTCTGCACAGCATCTGGCAACTCAGCATTTTGCCAACCATAACAGACATCGTTCAAATGTGCTAATCAAATGTGCTAACGACTGCTAATGAGGACACCATATTGAACACCACTATGTTGGGCACCAAAGCAAAATCTAGGAAATGCAGGCACAATTTTCTAATTAATTGATCATTGTCAGACTTTAGCTGATCAGTTTTGTGGTTGGGTGGATTTTGTGAGAAAATCTTCAGGACCTCTCCCTAAAAAACATGTAGTAATGGTTTTTCCAGATATGGAGTTTGTATATCATGATTATAAAGGTTTTGTTTTATGCTCCTTCAATAAAATGTCATTGCTTTTTTCACTAGATGTACCTATCTTATTACATTTTTTTCTTGGTATTCACAGTTTGTTGATAACTAGAATGGCTTTTTTAAAATTACTCTTCCCAGGAAATTATTTCTGATTTAAAGAAAAGCTATTTTTAAATTCCTACAAGATAAATTCTCTTATTACTTATAAATAAGGTTTAGTTTTGGTAGAGTCTCTCTTTTTTTTATTTTTTATTTTTAGAGACAAGGTCTTGCTCTTGCTCAGGCTGCTCTTGAACTCCTGAGCTCAAACGATCCTCTCGCCTTGGCCTCCCAGAGGCTAGTTACAGGTGTGAGTAAGCATGCCCAGCCAAGTCTCTTAATATTTTCTTTTTATGCAATTATGTCATCTAAAAAATTAAACTTCCTTTGGCCCTTTGTTTCCAATATTTATTCCCATATATTTTGTTTTCTTATCTTATTGCATTAGCCACAACCCTCAACATGTCCAATACACAGATGATGATAGTCATCTTCTTTTTTACTGATGATTTTTTATATCACCATTTAAAATAATTTTATTCTTTGCTTTGATAAACAGTAAAGATTACATTTTAGTCAAAATATATATGAGCTACCTAAATGATTGCAAAGATGGCATATGTTCATTAAGAATGCTTTTAGCTGCAAAGAGCAGAGAACTGAACTAAGACTAGCATAAACAAACAGGATTAGATTTCCAATCTTGACCGAGGACAGACTAACAGAGACTATATTTACCTTCTTGTCTAAAAACTTAGAAAAAAAAAAACAAGAGAGAGAGAGACAAATATATGAAAGCATTTTCAAACTTTCGACAAGAGGCAGTGCCTGACAGCAAGCTTTACACTTTGCCCTGGCTTACTGCCAGTGCAGGGAAGAGGAACTCAGAGTCCATAGTTTCTGTGAGTTAAGGAGGTGTTCCTGGGAATACTAAGAGGTCAAGAGGACTATAAATTCACAGTAAAAAGTACCAGAGAGGCAAGAGCTGCACATGAAGAGAGCTCTGAAGATTTGCAGAGGATCACCTTTGAGTCTTTAACTGACTATTGTTTAGAACATGCATGTGAGAAAACTACCCAAGGCTAGGAAAAGAATCATCTGAAAAGAGTAAGTAGAACAATTCACAGAGATCAAATGGAGGTGGGAATAGTTCCTGTTCCCAGCAGCCAGAATGGAAAAATCTTTTAAGACATGGGTCATCAAGTAGCATACTGTGTTAGTCAGGGTTCTCTAGAGAAACAGAACCAATAGGAGATAGATATAGATATAGATATAGATGATATAGATATAGATACAGATATAGATATAGATAGATACACATATACACACATATATAAATATTTATATATAATATATGTATATATCTATACATATATAGACAGAAATTTATTATGGAAATTAGATAAGAATAACAGAAGACTTCTCATTGGAAACAATGAAAGCAAGAAGTCAATGGAGTGATATCTTTGAAGTACAGTCATGCATCCCTTAATGACTGGAATATATTCTGAGAAACGTGTCATTAGGCAATTTCTTCATTGTGCAAACATCATAGAATGTACTTACACAAACCTAGATGCTATAGCCTACTACACACCTAGACCATATGGTATAGCATATTGCTCCTAGGCTACAAACTTACACAGCATGCTACTGTACTCAATACTGTGGGCAATTGTAATACAATGGCAAGTATTCGTGTATCTAAATATATCTAAACATAGAAAAAGGACAGTTAAAATATGGTATTATAATTCTATGGGACCATTGTTGTATATGTGGTCTCACTGTCAACACAGTGAGACGCCATCTGGGAAAAAAAAAAAGAAAGAAAATAAAGTAAAATAAAAACTTTCTCAGACGTAGAAAGCTGGCATAGAAAGCCGTATGCCCACTAGTAAAAAAGTTTCTGAAAAAAACTGAATGTCACAGGAAGTCTTTCAGGCAGAAGGAAAATGACAGCTACACAAAGGAATAAAGGGTATTGTAAATGGTAAATATGTGTGGAAGTATAAACAAATAAGGATTTATTTTCCTCATGTAACAAAAAAGTTGTAGATTAAGAGTGGGTAACTTTAATTCACCTGATCAATCTTCAAGGATTCCAGCTCTTTTTAATCTTCACTTTGGCAAATTGGGCTTTGCATCCTTGTTTATTGCCTCAAGAAGCCTTACCTTAAAATGTTTCTATTCATGCCCCAGTAAAGTACATGTATGAATATAGTATTTGTATAAATAGTACTGAGCAAAGGCATCTGGAAAGTGACCACTAAGTTCAAATGCTGTTGGAGGGGAGAAAGGATGTTATCACGTGATTTGGGGCTAAATAAAAAAGTCTCATCAACTGAAGAAAATTGCCATTATTAGCCCAGGAAACTGAGGCATAGAAAGACCAAAGGTAGAAAGTTCTATCTCACCCTCTGGTTACTATAGCATTTAACACTCAATTGTCTCTTCTATCCTTCTTCTTCTTTTCTTTTCTTTTTTTTTAAGAGACAGGGTCTCACTGGAGTGCAGTGGTGTGATCACAGCTAACTGCAACCTGGAACTCTTGGGTTCAAGTAATCCTCTTACCACAGCCTCCTGAGTAGCTAGGACTACAGGCATGCACCACCATGCCTGGCTAATTTTTTTATTATTTTTTGTAGAGATGAGGTCTTGCTATGTTGCCCAGGCTGGTCTCGAACTCCTGGCCTCAAGCAATCCTCCTGCCTTGGCCTCCCAAAGTGTTGGGATTACAGGCATGAGCCACCATGCCCAGCCTGTCCTCCTTCTGATAACATACACATTCATTTGCTTTGGCGACTGTGGGGATCTTAATTATCGTTATCTCTTTTCTCTAACCACCTCGCCTGCAACATTACCAAACTGGAATGAATATGACCTAGAATTAGGCAATCATAGTATCCCACCTCCTTGGTAATAGTCAACCATTCAAAAGTAGACATATAACCCCAGCAGAGCCAATCAGAATCCTTCCCTGAAATTAATATATGGCTATTGAGAGAAAATAATTCTTTTTCGATTTGCTAAACCTGAAGGACATGAAATTGGAATTGTTGAAGCCATTTTCTCCAATAGTCTGGAGAAAGAAAAAAGGAGGCCAAACCACTGAGAGAAGCAGGGAACAAAGATTGGGAAAGAAGGAAAGATTTGACCCATTGTTTGAGCCCCTGAATCCAATTATGCTTAAAGCCAGAGCCTGAACCACCCAAATATAGAAACCAATAAATTCCCTTTGGCTTTAGCTAGGTTAAGTTAGGAATCTCCCATCTGCAGTCAAAAGAGCCCTGGTTAAGGCACATTGTGATTCCCGAGTCTTATCCATGTCCCTAGACTGAGAAAAGAAATATAGAGAATTTTAAATGGTTTGTACCTTTAACTTGGAAGAAGATAAATGTACTAAAATCACCCAAAGAAGAGGGGTATTGCTTCTCTTTACCCTCCACCCCCAATCCACACCCTCCAGCATCAGGTA